>JAPQRQ010000001.1:23179118-23204049 GCA_037367365.1 Apogon talboti
ATACACACACACACACACACACACACACACACACTTTACTCACATATACAGTAACATTTATTTACATAAGTCCTGGGCTGTTAACAGCTCAGGTTCAATTTCTTGGTCAAGGTGATATTACATTTCTAGATAAATTACCTGAATGAGTAGATTCTTTCTTTCATGATAAAATGTAAGGTGAATCCAGTGAAAGGAGGGTATAATCAATCTGACAAAAAGCAGATTTGTTTCATATTTTGGCATGCTGCAGGCTATGTGGGAGTTTAGGATTGATATCTTAGTGCAATGCTGTGATGCATACCTGAAAATCATAAAGAGAAAGAAGGAAAACCTGTGAGCCCTTCACAGGTCGAACTGTGGTCATCACCGAGAAGTTCACAGGGAACGGTAACTCTGTAGATGAGGCACACACACATTAACGCTCAGGCTCTGTTGTGATGAATGAGCCAACCACAGTCACAGGTGTCACCTCATCAAACTACATTCAGTCTTACCAGGGAACAGCTGCTTAGTGGGTGCACTCAGTTGAATCTTTCTGTCGATCTTATAGGAGAGGTCTGTTTCTTCTCGACCTGTTCTGCTGGTGCAAAGTCCTGCTTCCAGCGACACCCCCTCCATGTCCTCTGACAGCTCCAGGACCTTCAGGACATCAATGAGATTGGCTGAAAAAAGAGAAACGGTTAGGACGTTCACCGAGCAGTTCATCAGCACAGGAGGTTCATTTGTGGGCTTTTCTATGAGCAGAAAGAATCTTAGAAAATTGCTTAAAAGACTGAAAAAGAAAAAGGCCATAAGTGCAGAGGGTCAGCATGTCTTGAGGAAAAAGACTGAAGTTTGAGAAACTTCAGTGACTAGAGAAGAGAGAGAAAGTGTACTTGATTTTAGAGTTGGGTCAGTTCTTAGTTTTGTCAGTGTCGTCCAGTATAGCATCTGAAATCAGTTTGATTTATGCAAACAAGCTTAACCAGTATTTATCATTATGACAAAACAAAAAAGTGTCTACATTAGCATCCAGCAGCATTGAGTACTAAATGGTACTAAATAAAACTTGTTTTGTTTTAATAAAAGTGATACAATGCCATCATTAATATATTTTGTTTGTATATGAACAAGTGAGTCTCACGAACGCTACACAATTTACAGTCAAGCTGAGACAACATGAAGGAGGTCAAATGTCGACAGAACCAGGACGAAGATGCACACATCGCATCTGTTTACTATTACGTTCAAGTGTCTTTTTGCTAAAGTGTTGAAAGGCGACATGGCAGAGTTGGTCTAAACATTTCAGGTTAAATGGTTGAAGACACATTCCAACTCTACAATCGAGGGTTTAAACATGACACCAAAAATCACTATTAATTAAAAATCAATATTGTTTTTGTGCTTGTAAACATGGTGTGATACTCAGTGTTACAGATATTTAGGTTTTAAGCCTCCTGACTTCAGATCACAGGTGACTCTTCTGCCCTGTCCCTAAGAGAACCCCTCTGTCTGCTTCAGGAATGTGCATCTGTTACTATATTTTTACAAGGATTGACATTTTACCAAGCTATTCATACATTTAAAATATGTGACCCAGTAATGACACACACTCACTCCATCCCCTAATGCCTCCATTTCTAAGCTAGTGTTGGACAGTTTGTTTCCATTCCCTAATTTAGACCAATGACTGATTTAAGACATTAGAAGTATCAGGAAGTGCATTCAGAACTGGATTCATTAGTTTTCTATATGAAATATGACTGTTTTTACAAGCTTGTTGTGATAAATGTTTCGACCCTTCCTCAGTCTTCACCTTCTGTCTCCACCTGCTTGTAGAAAAATGACGATAACTCATCATTATTTTCTTATACCTTAATCTGACGTATAAGATCATAAGATAATATTAAATATTAATCTAAACAGATCCAGTCATTCGTTATATGCACTCACAATTATAAGTGATGAATTACAAAGGACAAAAATGAACAATAAGTGACTATATCTGAACTTGTTTTCTTAAAACACACACATTTATGTTTTTTTTTCCTCACACATACAGCAGACAGAAGCCCAGTATGTTTCCCTTAAAGATGTATGCACTGAAGTAGTCATGCAGGTCCCTAAAAAACCCTAAAAGACTCCGATATTTAAATGTATCTGTAAATGGGAATGAGGAATGCACAAATATACTGGTCCAACATCACTGTAGGTCAGTAATGGTGTTGTTCACTGTCATCAATCGACAAATACAAAGTCATTCCACTGTTAATTTTTTCTTTACCTGTGACAATAAATGAGAATACTAATTAAACAACATGCAAACATTAGTATCAACATTAGCAATTGGACCAATTCTTACTTTGCCATCAGTAGAGGCAAAAACTCACACATTTTAATTTGAGATCATTTTACCTGGATTTCACACCTCGAACCCTCTCCTTCCTGACCCTACCTGTCCTACACACCTGTTTGTTCTCACCTCTGCGCCCCTCCCAGCCTCTTATTCAGTGGATCAACTGAGCTGCAGCGACTCCCTCAGAGGCCGCCCGCAAAACACAGCCTCACAATCATTTCCCTCTCTGTCATCCTCCTCCTCATCATCATCATCATCATCGTCATCGTCATTGCCATCCTTTTCTAAACTGTTGTAAATACAAGCTAAGTCCACTTATTTGAGGTTGTGGTCCTTGCATATGAAAATGGAGTTAATTATCACATTAGAGGCATCTGAGGCAAACCAAAACAAACCAAAAACAAAGCGCAGAGTTACAGTGGAGATATGACTGCACCCAAACAGTAACCTGATCCCAGGTATTCTCAGTCTCCTTTCAGTAGCTGATTGTTTTTCAGCACACACAGAATCACTTCAAATTATCATTCATTTTAATACATGGTTTCTTCATATATGCAGGTGAAAGATGGAAACTGCATTTGAAAGCAATGATGAGGGAGATGGTGAAAAATCTGATCATGCAATTTTTCTATAATATTAATCATGATACATAAGTTGAAAACGCTGTCATAAATATTACCCTACTAATGCCTGAAGCCATTTAGAATATAGACATGGAGTTTAATGTTCATGCTCTCAGTGTAATGAAGAGAGAAAAAAAAGAAAACATATTTGTTGCCATTTGAGTGTAGACTAAAATTACAAAGTGCACATGAATGCACCATGGAGTTCCTGTTGGCTTCCTCATATGCAAATCATGTAGTTTACATGATTAAAGATAAAATAAAAATAAAATCAGTTTACAAGGTGTGCCTGAATACACCGTGTACAACCACTGTTACAGCCATTTACCTGCCAGTGTGGTGGGTTTACTCACCGAACAGAAGAAATTTCTCTGCGTGTGACAGGTGTTACATGCACTTGTAGTGTTGTAGCCCCTTAGATCTGGTCTATATTGAGTAAATATGTCCAGTGTTTTTCACTGCTGTCAACATAAATGTGTAATGATCATCCAGCCCCAGTTAACAAAGGATGCTGTAGAAATGAGTCAGACGTCTTTACAACTGCAATAGCTGTTTTTAAATAGAACGAAAACCAAAGTTGCCATATAGCGAAAAAGAAAAAAATGTGAATTATGCTTGTTTCAAAATGGACAAATTTAGTGTTATTTAGTGTCACTGTGGGCTACGTTTTGCAAGACTTTAACAAAAAGAGAAGCAAGAAGCAAAAGTTTCAAATGTTGATGTAAATGTTCTATCTTTAGACTATTAAAAGCAGACAGTCTGTAGAAATACACCTAATGTGAAGTTTGTGGCTCTGTTCAGCTGTGTTCATCATTTACCGTTAATTATTGGTGGTGTTTCTGTGGTTACATTTAGTTCAGTACTGTTACCCTGTGATTTAAAACAGTTGGTAACTGGATAAAACTGTGTTTGAGGTGACCTGGTGTTTTTATCTTCCAGCCCATCACATGCACAGCGTAAACAAACAAACTGACAATGTGCAACCTCTGAATGTGTCTATGTGGTGTTATGTTTGAGACATGTGGATCATGTTAGCTCTGTAACTATCTTGTAAATAGTATAATGAAATACTTCATCAGGCAAACCATGTGCCCTCTGTCTTCGTATTCTAGGACACATAGGTGTTGCAGAAGCTTGGTAATGCTCATGTTGGCAATGACAAATGCAACGGTCTGAATCACACAACAAAGACGCCAATAAAGATACAATGACTCGGTCTGACAGCACATACACAGACACACAAACATGTAAACACAAAGGAGACATTTTACACATTATAATGTAGACACAGATGGAGAGTTTGGTAATAAATACAGAACATATGCACCAAAGATTGCATCTAAATTACAATACACACACACATTCCTCTAAACACTGTGGTCGCAATGCTGCGTGAGGTGGACAAAGCTGAATAAGATGTAAAGCAGCGGGAGGGGGCTTCAGACAGCAGAGAAAGTCAACATGTTGAAATGAAAAAGGCTGAGAAAAGGGTAAAGAGGGAAAATGGGAGACGGTAGGGGAGATGAGGGCATGCCTCTACTGGTGTGGCTCCTTTTTACACGTATTTTTGAGGCTTACGTAAACCCTCCATCTGCCTCGCACCTTTCAACACACACACACACACACACACACATGCACGTGTGCACACACAACACGTTGGCATAATGTCTGAGTCTGAGTGCCAGATGTATTTGTCGCCCTTTTTTCAGATGGTCTGTCTGTCTGTCTACACGCTAGCATTTTACTTCTACTTCTATCTATTAATGTGCAGGGCATCATGTTATTTACTAATAAAACAAGTGTTCTACTAAAACACGCATGGATAGGATCACTTATGGTTTCAAAATGTTAAGACTTTTATTATTTTATGGGCTGAGAAAATCAGTGAAAAGTTGACATTTAGGACATTATTTGTTTTCAGTGATCAGCTGCAGCTCTGGGATTAATGATGTCAACCATTAAAAAACAATAATAAAAGAAAGCTTAGACCTGGCACCACATAACTGCAAATTAAAGCAATACAAACAACTCAAGGCAACAGTTTTGTTTTTATTTTGAGAACCAGAGGTATGTTAGTCTTAATTTTTACTTATTGTTCCAGTTTGGTTTCAGTATTTTAACAAGGTCATATAGTTTTAGATGTTTTAATACTTTGAAGAATTTACTAATGTTAGCGGTGTTCTTATTTGGTGTTAGTTTTTTCAGGTTATATAAAATATTATGTGGAAACCATTGATTTATAGAAATGGAAACGGAGCAGAAAAAGGTGATATATTTATGGAGCATTTGCATGTGGTTGTGTAGTTACATGATGTTTGTGTTGAACCCATTAGCTAACATTAGTTAACTCTATGTAGGGGTATATAGTGTCGCTGCTGGACACAGAAATGAGTGTATAGAATGTTACTATTAATGTTAGCAACTGAGACAGATGTTAGTTTGGAAATAAAACTGACTTCAGACACAAACTCCATATAAGCAAATCTTTAAGGGTTCCATAATGTGAAAATACATTTTGCTGACACTGATCAACACACAGCAGAGGGTGTAATTAGCACTAACAGCTAATTTAAAGCAATACGTGTCAACCAACAAACTGACATCTGTTGGTTTTGTTTTCACACAACAATTTTGGGAGCCAATCCGCTCTCATTATATATGTATGGAGCATCTGATGCTGCATGTTGTTAATTTGCCTCATTGTTCAGTGCTTTCATTGTTTGTTTTTTTTGTATTAGTGTTGTGCAACTTTCAGTAATGATCTGAAAAAAGTCTGATTGATCCAAGGAGTGTTTTCAGTACCCTGTTTTAGTTTGCATTGTTGTCTGTGGGACATTTTGCATCTACAAAATCTGATTAAATAACACTGGTAAACCCTAACGTCCTAAGGAACATGTTTAATCTGAGTTTTCCATAGGTTTACAGATGACCCCCTCACCTTCAGTCACTCAAATCAAACTTCATTAGCTCATACAGTGAAAATATACATCACAACGTGTTGAAATATTAATTTAATTAAAGATTAATGACTAATGCCATGAAACATTTGATTACTGTTGTCATTATACTAGACTGTTTGTTTTTCATTTATTCTTAATTTACTCTTCCAAATGAGTGAATGTGAGACCTTTAACTCACCTGACTGACTGTCTGTGTGCACAGGCTGCTGCATATTTTCTCTGAGTTATGACCCTCGAAGGCTCACAAGGATTTTTGGGTGAGGTTTTATCCTAACTGTTAACAGCCTCTTCTTCACAAACTCCTGGTGACACTTCATCTGACACAGATAAACAGAGCGAGCTTCACAAAGCCAGGTTTCAGTCCTACATAACCAGAGATGAGTGGCAGCACTGACATCTAAACGCAGCCGAGGACAAGATAAGACATGGCAACTTTGCACTTACTCTGTATGAACTTAAATACATCAGGGAATGTTTCTTTATGCTGTGGACGCACGAGTATGTACAAGCACACCGCAACATCCACACAGTACGTATCCTGGGCTGTAAATACACAAGGGGATGAGGAGGTGCTCTGGTCTCTATCAGTTTCTGCCGTTTTCCTGAAGCTCTCGACTGACATCGACATGCACACACTTGCAGAGTATGTCAAATGTAAACCTCAACATAAAACAGAGCAACTTCAGTTTAAGCTCACTTCAGCTGCTGCTCATCTGGTGTTTACATTCACACTAATATTCCACTTTATTCTGATAAAGTGTTTAATATGAGTTGGGTACACGTATGGCACTTGCAGATCAAGTCATTTAGATATGCTGGTAATAGTTGGGATTTAGGGTCAGGTTTTGGACTTCTTTATAATATTCCTGCACAATATGAGGAAAATCTGCAATATATGATAACTGTGTTCAATATTACCATGATGATGCAACCTATTATAAATAGTAAAATACCACTGTATACATGTTAGCTCTACATGTCGTACATCCTAACATTGGATAGCCTCCGCCCACTGAATCCAATGTCATCAAACAGTCAGTAGTTCATCTGAGGGTAGCTACTGCATCTCTGATTGGACAAACAATATGAATGCATGCACCCATCTGTCCATGGTGTCATGTGATCAGTCACATGTTTACATGTAGAGTGTGAATGTGAGGTGGTTGTAAATATGTTTCTTCTTAACACGATACAGGTAGTCTTTTTAATGTTCTTTATATTGCATGTCCATTAGAAGTTGACCAATAATGGATTTTTGAAGACCATTACATTAACAATAGTTGAGAGCATGATAACAGTGATTCATCAGGTGACATTTCTACCCTCCTCCAGAAATATTGACATTGACAGTACATTAAGTATGCCTCAAATTTACTATTATCAACTTGAAATGGGATGCGTGTTGAACTGAACATCTAAGTCAAACTAATACAAAGTTATGTAATACATACATTTGTTTTATTAAACATAAAACCTAAAGGCACTGATTAATAAATTCAGTTGAGAAGCCGAATTCTAGTAATGCTGGTCTACCTCGTAAATTAAATGTGCTAAACCTTACATACTTAAATAAGATACATTGGGAAAAAAATGTCAAAAGTGCTGGTTATCTGATGTTTTAAATGCATATGACAAAGTGTTATTACACATATAAATTGGTCTAATGTCCATTTATCCAATAGGTTTATAACTGTTCCAGTATTAAGAACCTGTAAAGTGAATGTATTTTAATGTGTAATGTGTTTTGAAGCAGATCTGTAGCTCTGACACAAACATTCCCTTGGAGTAAAACCCATTCTCTCATTAATTCTCACTGTTTCACATTTTGACCCAAGACTGTATCTTGGAAACTACAGCCACCCAACATTTTTGACCTTATTTTTCTTTATTAGTGACTCAAAGTTGGTAGAGTTTCACGACTTTTACTCTGGGTTTTTTTTTTTTAAATGTAGATCAGTGTAACTGGATACAGCAAGTTCTGCCCATGCCAATAATTTGTACAACATTCTATTAACACTTATTATCTCTGGTACATGTAGATTAAGTTTATTCATCCCCAGGGGAAATTTCATATTGTCCAAACTGCGAAGATGATGAAAATACGACTTACTAATCAGCACCACCACGCAGCGCATTCATAAAATGTGTCTCAGTTGGAGCATTTACAGCAGTTTGTGACTCACTGCCTCTTACCCATTACACAACCCACAACAAAAAAATTCTTCAGGCTGGGATAAAGATGCACGACAAGAAGAAAAGCCTCCATTTCTGCTCAGGCGGTAAAACACATCCACTCTTAAACATTATCGCAGACATGAGCAAATACCGTAGTGGTGGTAAATAGGCACAAATAGCTCCAGCTGTTCCACTTTTCTGTATTTTCACATGAAAACAACATATGCACATGTGCACATTAACAGGAGTATTTTCATCAGGGGGTAGGGAATATTTAGGTTTTTGGGAATAAAAGTGAAATGCTGAATATTTTGTGCATGCACTGTCATGGTTTATTGGGACACGTGCACAAACTGGGGTTTATTGTTACCAAGTTATTAGCAACACCTGTGCTTTTTCTTACAACACAAGTCACAATGTCTGTTGAACTCCACTGCTTAAAAGACTTTGTTTCTGTACAGAATAAACTCTGTGAAACACTACTGTTGAGCCGCTCCTCTTCACGGTTATTTAAAACAACCAAAAAGTTTTATATCCAAAGAGTTAAGTGTGCTTGACCAGCCCATTCAGTCACCTGACCAAACTCTAACTTCATCAGCCTCAACTAGACTGCATGAAAAAACACAAAAGGAGACTCTTAGTCTTAGTCTCTTAAATCCCAGGCAACTGTGCCTGAGAAGTAGACCAACATAGCTTTGTGACTTCAATAGATATGCACAACTTGACGGGCACCATATTTGAAACACAATGCATATTCTGGAAACCAGATGTTTGTGTCTCTGTTTGTGTGCGCGCAATAAGTAGGTGTTTTTTGTGTACAAGTGCGGCTGTATGTGTGTTTGTGATTAGTCTGTCATTATCTCAGTAATGGCAAAGAATGCAATAACATGTCTTTGTCAGAAACAAGTACTTATGTTTTACTGAACTTCACCAAAACATAGACAGACTTAACAACAAGAGCTCTAAGCCCATGGAACCTGTCATCACACTCAAACACTCTCTCCTGTAGCTTTTCATTGACATTTGACGAAATTAGTCCAGACGAAATGTAAGAATGGGAGAGGAGAAGCAGAAAGAGAAGAATAGCATGAGTGGACCATGTGTTTTCATTCTTCTTAAGTTCAGCTGGCTCTGATCAAAGAAACACACTGGTGAGTCTCTCCTGCTGTCTAAAACACAATCTAGTGTGTCCTTTAGCACACACACACATGCCTACCATCAGTGACACAGAGGGAACACAAAGCCATCACAAAAACACACATGTACTACTTCTCTCAGAATGTGAGGCTCTCACAGCTCATTGTCAAGTCTCAACATTTCAGTTGTAATCTTCTATCCTCTTGATCAAAATGAGCGATAGGGGGTTTCACATTCACATCAATAAAAGGCTGTTCTTCCCCTCAAACACAGATCAAAGACTACATCAATATTTGTCAAAAACGACTCAAAACTATTCTTGGACAGCTACACATTGCTTTGGGTGGCTTTGGGCTCTGTTATTCTTGGATTTTGCATCATACAGTGACTTGGAGAACAAAGAGTGGGTGAGCTCTGCCAACACACACAATGCAATATGTTCTGTGCTGATTAAATGCACAGTCAACGCTGCTTGTTGACCGCAAACATTACACATGGCTCGTTTTTAAACATCTGTAGATTGTGGTATTTCTATACAGCTCAAAACAAAATGTCACCACTTTGTAACACTAGAGTGAGTAGTGAGTCACTGTCACATCCAGTCTACTCTCAGTTCAACATGAGAAGAAGTAGTGCTGCTGTTTGGGCTTGTGTCACAGATGTAGTCAAAGAAATAATACATGGTGTCAGACTGGACCACTAGGAGCGGCACTTTACCTGCTACTACACTGAAATGTGTACCATTACTACCACTACTGCACTATTACATTAATCATACTAGCATCTCACTGCATCTTAATTATGCAATACAAAAATGCATTTATATAGGATGGAATATGTCTGTTATAACCACTCTGCCATGTCTAAAGCAGGTGTACAAGAGCAAAAACATGCAGTTCTAGCTGGGACAGATCTGGCACCCCCACGACCCTCAAATGACTAAGTGGTTCAGAAAATGGATGGACGGTTTGTCAGGTTACCTGTTAATTGGGGTAACTATTGGTAATTACTGTCCTTATATATTATGTAAAGTTGACACTGCTGTTATCAAACAACTATAAGTGTTAACATTTACCCCAGCAGCTAAAACTACTTAGTAGTAGTAGTAGTAGTAGTAGTTTAACTACTGACAACTACTAAAAGTATTAGTAGAGCAGTACAGTATGCCCTTAAAATTACCTTGATTACTTTCACCTCTCGCTCTTCCCTACATCCACCCTCATCCTTTCTAATGAAACAAGATGGCCAAAGTGCCAAACTTGAGGCTTCAAAAAATCTTACATTGACTACAGCCATTTTTATATAGTTCATGGTAACAGTAAAGTAACCACATATAACATAAACAGTGCTGCTCTATCACTGTGTCGATTAATTTGTTAATATGAACCCAAACCGATGATTTAAAACACCAAAATCACACAATAACACGACCTAACACATGAAAACAGCAGCAGCTTATGTGCTCTGTACATGAATGTCACTGTTTTTACAAAGGGGGTCTGGCAGATTTGAAGACAGCTGGAAAGGACTGTCTGTGAAGGTGCAGCACACAGCTTTATATGCTACTATGCTATATGATGTTGTATGCTATTATTAATACTTTAACATATTATCAAACAAGCCATGTGTGATGGTTTTCTGAGGCAAACTGCAGAACAAATGCACTATATTAGAGTGAATGAAATAAAGTTAAATAAATACAACTAAATCCACAAACCATACAGAGAAAAGTTTGCTCAATAATTTAGATAAATATTTGGGGGTACAGGACAAAATGTCACTTATGTTCATACTTATTTATTGTGTTTTATGCATATTTATAGTGTGGATGTATGGCTGTGATTTCTATTTTGTGTAACTTCTGCTGCTGCTGTCTTGGCCAGGACACTCTGGAAAAAGAGATTTTTAATCTCAGTGAGCTTTTCCTGGTTAAACAGAGGTTAAATAAAATAAAAAATGTAAAAAAAAACCTTACATTTTCCAATATATTTTGCAACTTCAAAGTCACACAGCCTGGTCAAAAACACTGTGGCCACCAAATCAAAACACCTAAATGACAAAGCATCAAACTGCATCAAAACCCACACGCTGCTGGTTAAAAAGTCTTTGCTGCATTGTGATTGTGCTGTTGTTAAAAACACCCGCAGTCTAAACCACTCTACCTGTCTGACCTAAATATGTCCTTTAAACATTTCTGCCCCAACTGTCAATTACAGGGACCTTGCTCATCAATCACTGCACAAAAACTTTTCCACATGTGTCATGAGCGGCGGGGTCCACACATGTTTAGGTAAACTCAGGGTCACACGTGAATGTAAACCTTAAGAACACTGACTCTAAAGTTTTTGGAGAGAAAAACGCTTTGTGTAATCTGATGAGTGATAACCAAATTCAGACTTGCTTCTGATGTTTTCTAGCCTGGGAACCAGATGATTGAGAGAGTTCATGTTTCATCTGGCCCTCCTACCTTTGAAACATTCACACCTGGCCAAGATCAGGCCAAGCCAATCACAGCCTTTATCTGATATGAGGCAGATTTGATATCAAGGCTGACAAGAGTGAGCAGAATTTCTGAACAACTGAAGTGATATTTAACAGTAAAACATGTTTACTGGGCTGTACACAGAATGACTCATATGTAATGAAACACATCAGTGCTGGAGATAATGCACATACAAAACAACAGCTCAACATCCCACTTTCTTTTTGAGGATATCCACCAACTTAATGATGTAGAACTGTGCTTTTAGCGGTGCTTTAGTACGACTCCACATCATGAATTTAGTATAAAAGAAACCATTGTTAGTGTCTCTAATCAGAGGTGTTCGGTCCACCTGTCCGTCCATCACATTCTTCCAAACTTCATTCATTTCCAACAGGTTGAACTCTATTCGGAAACAATGGACTGACGTGGAGGCCACGATTTACCTCATAAAACAGCTTCCTGAATTGGTTCTTTTTTGTTAGAATTAGAAGATCACGGTGACACAACAACAAGGGCTGCATAATTGGAAACTCTGGTAGGTTTAGGGGCACTCCAAGGCTTAAATTCTCTGCAGGAAAGGACTGAATGACAGTTTAAAAAAAAAAAGAAAACGTGCCAAAATATTCTAAATAGAGTATACTCATAATGATAAATGGTATTGATTTTCAGGCCGGCCTTTATTTGGTGGTAAAACCAGTGCAAAAACTAACCCTTACCCTTTCTGAGCCTCATGTGGTTTGACAGGTGTGTTATGATTCTCTGTTATACAGATGTCACAGAACTAGTCAACATCCACACTTGGACATTCATAAACTACAACTCAGCCTCTTTCCGACTATGCAGGCTCATGCAGAGATTGGAGCTAGACTCAGAATTGGGGCTAAAGCAGATGGGCCAGAATCTGAACCGACTAACATGCTAGTATTATATTAAGAGACCTGGACAGTATATTGCTTCTGGAAAAACTCTTAAAGCCTTTGTTGATGAGAAAGAAGCATTTGCCTTGACATTTTCTTTTGCTTTGGTGTTTTGTGTCTCTTTCTTTTCATTGCTCTCATTGGTTTTAAGTCTATCCAATTATGACTTGACTTATTTTAATTTGCATCTGTTGATAACATCACTAATAAATGTTATAGACTAAAGTTCAATTGCTCAGGTGCAGAGTGTTGGAATACAGAAAATTGTCTTTATGCCAACTATGCACACCAGTTCAATGCTATCTCAGTTGCCATATTCCGTTTTCAACAAAAAAAGTTGCTTCAGGCAGGTCGGTCTTTTCCCCACACACTGAGAAAAAAACACCACGAACCATTAAACCCTGAGCAAAGGCTGGCAGTGTGCTCCAGCTCAGCATTTTGCATTCCCGTTTTTCTGCACAATGGTAGCTCATTAGCTGAGCTTCATTTGTCTAAACTGCTTTTTTGCTAACCATAATGATATTGTTGTCTCTGTGGAGTTCAAATAACACTGTGCGTCGCAGATGTTTGACTCAAGGCCAAAGCCATGAGTGTCAGCGGACAAGAACCTTCTGGTGTGGCCAAGTTATAGTGTATTGTAGGTCAGTTAGGTATGCAATAATCAACAACACGGGTTGGAATAAACAATTTCTCTGGCAAATTTCACTTAATTAGGTACCTGTTGAGCTGCTCCTTAACACAAACATCTAATAGGGTAGTGACATGGAAGCAACTCAATGCTTTAACCTCCTGAGACCCTCTGTCCATGTATGTGGACAAGACATTCACCGCTTTATACAACAAAAAAAAAACAAAAAACAAAAACAACTGTCCACCGCAAATAACATTCCATAAAAATTTTTAAGAATGCATCTGAAAAAACTATTGCATCATGATGTTTCCAATATAAGCAATTATTTAATCAAAAAAAGGCAAAACTCAAAGACCTGTGGGGTTCCTGGGTCTGAGGAGGTTAAGGCATGTTGACATGGTCGAGATGATCTGCTGAAGTAGAAACCAAGCGTCGGAGTGGGATGAAACTTAATTTAAGAGCCTGGTTGCTGATGCAAGAGGGGCTGGTCTGAATATTTCACAAACTGCTGATCTACTGAGATTTCCACGTACGAGCATCTCTAGATTTTACAGAAAATGGTGCAAAAGACAGAAAATATTTGACAAGGGTGAAAATGCCTTGTTGATGCCAGAGCTCAGAGGAGGAAGGCCGGGCTGGTTTAAGCTGACTGGAAGGCAACTGTAAGTACTGGTTATAGCCGAGGCATCCCGAAGAGCATCTCTGAACACAAAACATATTGAAACTTGAAGCAGATGGGCAACAGCAAAAACATATACACTCACCGGTCACTTTATGAGGTACATCTGGGACTAGCAAGGTGTTCTTAATAAAGTGGCCATTGAGTTCTGCTGGAAGAAATCCACTTAAATAGGGATTCATCCAAGACTCCACATCATATGAAATAGTTTTAACTGTCATTTGTGAATTGGTCGATGGTGCCAGGCTAGAGGTTTCAACTGTTTTTCTGTGTTTGTATCGTCTTAGTCTTGGGAAAGGCTCCTTTTCCATTGTGGCTTACATTTAAAAGATACCATCTCATCCTTACACTTAAACAGTCTAATTGTTTGCCTGAGGTGAACTCTAACAGGAACACACGGCTGGTTGTGGCTTGGTTGTGGTTCTGTTTTTTCAGCTCAAGGACCTACTTTCTCAAAAACATACACACCATAAAAACTTCTAAAGTCATATTAATCAAGAAGGAAGCAGGAGATTCACAATTACTGAAAACCACAAAAGACCTGTGTTCAAGTTCCTAAAATGTTGCTGCCAGTGTTTGCAGATGGGAAGCAGTTAAGGGATTATTGGCTGTGTCATTAAACTCCTACTGGCCAGATCCTACTAGTGAGGACCTGGTGTTTTACAGAGAGTGAAACTACTCCCAGACAGGTGAAAAAGAATCTGTTGGCCATCCCAAAGAGAGGTAATGAGATGCAAGGAAAAGGTAAAGAAAAAAAAACATTTAAAAGCATGTACATGCATATGTGATGGGGCACTGCTGCTGCTCTACTGTCTTTGGGTAAAAAAAAAAAAAAAAGTCAACCACGCTGTGCCTCTGGCCACTTCCCAATCAGTGATATCATTCCAGATGTTTCCCATCAGCTGTCGGATTAAAAACACCAGTGTGGCCAGTGGTGAGCCATCTCTGAAACTGTCTACCTAAACTGGCCAATGCAGACACACTTTCATAATTCTGTGTGTTTGCTGAGGATACATGAAAAGCTTTGTTGTTTTTTTTCAAACCAGACTGAAATAGCAGCAGAACGAGTTGGAAAGCAAAGTACTTTGTAACATGTGTCTATCTGGCTCAAAGCCTCACCAGATGGAGAACACAGATCTCAACCAGTTTCCTCATCAAACAGAACTGTACATCCAGTTTCCCCTCTCAGAACATACCACCATTTCCTACATTTACAGTACATCTTCCACAAAGCAAAGACACCTAAAGGGGTTCTACCAATGAATCAATGCTATGTATCCACAGACTGTATCACTGACTGAATCAAGTATACATCTCATTGTTTACACACATCAGCATAATGGTATCATCAAGTTTCCTTCTTCAAACTAAAACTCATAGAGGCTTATTTTAACAGTAGGTAAAATAACACTGTGTCATAATCTTCACATGCTGCGTCAGCTGATAGTTTACATTATAGCTTTGTTAGCTTAGCTCTGTTTTTACACAGAAAACAGCCACAGTAAAACCACAAATCACCTCTGTTTCCTGTGCGGTCTGTGTTGTCAGTAGCTGCACTAAAGATCTGTTTGGAATCTAACAAAGAGGGTCAGAACTGTCACAGTTTAGTCTGAACCATGGATCAACAAATGCCAACTTGGCAAAGATAATAGCATTTCATAATAACTTTATACCTTCATAAGCCTCAGAATCAAACAAGTACAAAAAATGCTGCCATTTCAGCATCACATTCCATCTGGTTCTCATCCTTAACTTGGCCTTGGCTGGCAGAGTAACTCATTGCTCCTTCTAGTGGTCATATAAATTCTCCAGTCCACCAGTGTGAGTATATTCAGTTTACAGCTCTACAATCCAATACATTGACATCTTTGGCAAAACTTCAGAGGTCTTTATTGCAAACACTTTAATGATTATTTTAGGTCATTTATTAATATGTGAATGTAGAAAAACTACAAATAACCCAATTAAGTGTTGCATTGAATCAATGTTTGAACTAATGTAGTTTCACTTCACCATAAATAGAAGATGATCCCTTCCAGATTAAATCTAAGACGAGAATTTGGGGTTTATACTTATACTTTTAACACTAGTTTTGTTTACAATAAAGACTTAATGAAAAGGGTGGATGTTAAAAGGTTGATACAAAAGAAAATGGGCTAATTTCAGCACTTTATCACTCAGCTTATTCAGTGAATTTTAGAGCCGCTATAAATAATGTATTAATTGTTGAGAATAAACTTCATGTGTGACTGCTTTGATAATGTATCTGAATGTGAATATTTTGTAGTTTTGGCCCTCCTCTATTATGGTGAACTGAATGTCATTGGGTTACGGACAAAACAAGACGTGAGGATATCAGTTTGGTTTTTCTCACCATTTTCTGACATTTATCAGAATGGAAAATTAATTGTTGGCTGCTACTCTATGGTGTATTTTCAAGACTGGATACTAGGGATGCACCAGTCTATCAGCTGAAGATTGGTATTGGCCGATCTTAATCTTTTTGACTGTCAGCAGACTGTCAGAAAATAAGGTGAAATTCACCAGAGGCCAGTGTTTATCTTCTGCTGTATGAGCTTCTTGTCTGATTACAGCTCAGCTACTACATATGACTGCAGCCATACTCCATTCAGTTCTGTTCCAGTGCTTCTAAGGTGTCTCTCCTGAATTCCCAGTGGCTCATGTTGTGTTGAACCACCTCAAGTACAAAATGTGGACACTAAACTATATTATAGGTCAAGTTCATTAAGGTAAAATTAACTTGTGTGCTCACAAAGCAAGAAAAAAAAAGAGAAACAAACTGGCATTGCCCATCACTGTTATTCTAACCATTGGTATCATTCCAAATTTATTAATTTCACCTATGTTACACAGGACACCCAAATCCTGGATTCTTTGCATACTTTGAAAACCAATAACCAGTTGGGGTCAAGCCTATCGCAAAGTTGATGCATAAGTTATGTACAGACAGTAAGACACGTAGAAACACCTAAGGCCAGACTGTGACGTGCTTGACCGAAGGTTGACCACATTGCTGAGATGACTCTGATCATAATTCACAGTGAGGACGCTGACAGCCAGGTGTGTGACTGCATTTAACAGTAGCAGGAAACCAAGAGTGAGATGTAACTGAAGACAGTTTCATAAGGGCCTTAAGGAGGAGTTTGTCCAGGAAAAGAAAGTGTATGCATCTTATTATATAACCCTGCACATTACGTGTGAATCCATGTGGCTGTGTCTTTCTGCAGGGAAGGAGGCGCTCGAGAATAAAATTGAACTCATAAAAAAGTTGTGTCATTCTGACTGCCAGGTGTGGCGGACACAACAGGGTTTACGCCCTGACCTGGTTTGACCCCAGGTGACCTCGATAGTTCAGAGGTCGCATTAGCCACTTAAGTAAGTGGAGTCAACATGGCTGCGTCCTTGCCAAGTCACCTGCTCGCAGATTTTTTGGCTTTCACTGTGAATTGATGATGAAGACCCAAATAAAGCCGGCCGGTGTGAATTTAATCACAATCAAAACACAGACACAATAGTCATTAATGGAGTCATTAAACGAGTCGACAGATGTATGAGTCTGAACTGGAATGAGTGAGTGCATTCATTGGACTTTTGCCTCAAGGAGCATGTGTCAAATGTGGACTGCACAAATGGACCTCAACAGGAGAAAAAAAAAAAACAAAAAACCTAATGACTCTTATTTGTTTTTAAGAAAAGTAATTGTATCAAGCATGTTTTTTTTGTTATAAAAGTAGTCTCATCCTCGTCTTCAAAAGATATTTGAGGTAACACTGAGCTACATTTAATCAATAACAGGTTTAAACAGTGGTTTGCATTATATCCCACATGAGGAACTTTCCTTATTTAAAGAGTGAAACAACATGCACTTTTTCTCTATTTAAAATCCTTTTGTCTTCTTCTTCTGTGCTTGTAGTAAGTGCTAAGTTTGCCATTTCCACCAATAAGTCCATAATGATGTTTCAATAGTTTTATTTTAGTTGCAAGAAATGTGCTCTGCTTTTACAATCTGAATAAGGTTGTTCTGAATATTTGGCTTCTTTCTGCAGGTTCTGTTTTTGCAGTGCATTTGCAGTAATTTTTTTTTCTCATTTTACTTTTCTTATATCTTGTATTTATAATTTACTGCAGAGACAACATCGGGCGAATAAAAATTATTCTGTTTTTAATTCTGATTCTGGTGGTGAGGTGATTTTCCTTAAAAAAAACCCCAAAAAAACCAAAAGAAAAGTCTGAAAAACAACAAATCTACCAACAAAATACATGCAAACTTGTCAAATAACTGACTAGATATTGCAGCTCTTTGTTCTGTGGTTATTAATCCTTTAACTAAACACACACATTATTTCAGGAATAAAATAAGTTACTCAGACTTGGTTTGCAAATATCACGATGCACAGCAGCAGCACCAGGTTGTAAAACCCCTGGAGGGACCAAGTCCACATGGGTCCAGTGGAGGTCCAGGGGGCTGCAGTGCAACTCAGGCTGATCTGTCCCTGAGTGTGTTCCCCAATACCCAGCTGTACAGGTTGAATATCCTGTGTTAGAGCACAGACCGATGCTGCAGGTATGGCAGAACAAGTCTAGACATATAGGTCTATAATGTCTAGAGCTTTACCCTGTCTACTAAATGTGCAGTGGGTTCAAGTAGCCTAGAAGAAGGAGTTCAGTTCAGTAAGCTTTAGGCCTGCATGACACGGCTTGACAAAACTGTCTGTCATAATGGAGCCTGTTTTGTGGAAGTTCAGGGGAAATGGCTTCTTCCAGGCGGGGGGAGTGTTAAAGCTCACACAGGAGATAAAGCTGGCAACAAGTAGACATATTAAATGACTGGTCATGAATGGGTTACATGTTTTCTTCAACTTAATTGTCCAGAACTTAATGATGTGACACAGAGAAAGAGGGAGGGGTTCAATTAGAGCCGTGAACTTTATAAAAACAACACATACACACACAATGCTGGATATTTCTGCCTACCTGCCCTCGAGGTGTGAAACAGTGTCAGGAGCGCCAACAGCAGCCACGACCCGCGCACCAAGCTCCATTGATCCATCACAGCCCGTGAACGCGATAAGCCCATGAAGACTATGATGAGCACGGCGGTCCGTGTGTCCCCTCGTGGCTCCCCTCGCGCTCCGTGGGACACCTGCACTCAGAAGAACCAACCAGGACTCTGCACGCGACTGCTTTATCGCACCAGGAACCGCCTCGCGCGCACACTTCCCTTCCCTGCTCTCCCTCCTCCGGTTGGCAATTAAGAGCGCGCGTGCATGCGGGTGTAAGTTAATTGCAAATGGTGGAAACAGTCGGTGAAGATGAAGATGTGCCCGGTTTTCTCCTCAATGGACGGATGAAGAAGGGAGACCAGCGTGGGGAAAAGTCCCTTAATCTCTCGGAAGGTGTTTCCTTCTTCACCCGCAGAGAACTTTCCTCACTTTCTCTCCCCTCTCCTCCTCCTCCTCCTCCTCTTCCTCCTCTCTACTCCTCCCTCGAGACTCCGGAGCGTGGAGGAACATAATTACTGGCCGTGTCATTATCAGTATCATCACTGTCTGAGTGATTTAGAGCACGGGTGTCAAACTCATTTAAGTTCAGGGGCCACATACTGCCCAGTGTGATCTCAAGTGGGTCGGACAAGTCAGATTAATAACATAATAGCCTATATATAATGTGAACTCCAAAATGTTCCCTTTGTTTTAGTGTAAACCAAGTTAAATAGTTACTGAAAATGTTGAATTTCATTTAAAAAATGATAATAGCCTGAAAAACCTGAAGATTCTTAGTAAAAATAAGTACAATTTTAACAATATTATGCCTCAGTTTACAGATTTACAATTTACAGATCACAGTGGATTTACACTGAACGTTTAGTAACAGGCATTATGTTGTTAAAAGTATGGAATGTGAAACTAAAAGGAGTTAGACCTCCTTGACTGTTAATATCTTCAGCATAATTTATGTACGTCGCAAATTAATTTCATGAGCTGCATGTTTGACAGCTCTGTTTCTGAGTGAAAAAAGTACAATTATGTAATGAAAGTGAAATTTTAAGAACATTATGCCTCAGCTTACAGACCTACAGCTTACAGATCACAGTGCATCTACAAAGGCACAAATATTATGTAACAGACATAATATTGTTATGTCTGTTACTAAATGTTATTTTTCTGAAGATATTTCAGGTTCTACATGGTTATTCAGGTTTTTCACAATTTCTGTGTAAGGATAGTTGGTAAATGTAAACATTTTCATCTAGCCTAATTTTACTTTTTTTACACTAAAATAAGGAGAACATTTTGGACTTGTCGTTATTTATAGGTTATTATGATAGTATTCAGGCATCTATGCTTCTTTCCACTTTTAACTCCCTTAAAGACCTACAAATATCATCTTGATGTGACTCCTAGTTACATAACATAAACGCTGACCCCACTCATGTGCCACTAGTGACCTCAGATGCTCGGGTGGGACCTTCTGTGGTCGCTTCACAGTCGAGGTTCAGATCTAAAGGTGACCTGTCCAACTCTGGAACAACCTAACTGAGGAGATAAGACGCACAGACTCTGTAACGTCTTTTACATCACTGTCTATAGGCTTAGTGTCCATATTCCTGTATATTTTCATTTTTATAGTTTCATCAGTTTATATTCCTTATATTTTATTGATTTATTTATCATATTTATTATATAATTTATTTTATTTTACTTCTACTTCTAGTTTTTACATCCCTTCCTCCTATTATTACTTTTATGGCTGTTATTATCTATTACCACTTGCACTATTTTTATGATCTCTTTTCTTTTATTACAATGTTATTGTTATTAGAGTGTCCCGTTTACTTTAACTGTTGAAACACTTTGTAAACTGCTGTTCTTAAAAAAGCCATATCAATAAAAGATTATAATTATTATATTATATATAATTATTTTTGTGGCGACTTCCAAATGAATGTTTCTGTAAATTGAACTTTTCCTTACTGATTTATCACCATTTATTGTAATATTATCCTCTGCATTTTGCACTTTTTGAGTGAAAATCATTTTTTTTCCAATGTTTAATTTATTGATTATGTAGATGTTAATAAGATCTCAGTGTAAATTCAAAGGTTAAGTGAAGAAAAAGTGACTTTTTCAGCAAAATATATCACTAACTGAAGGAAAAATAAGCATCTACAATGACTGTCATTTGTCAAACAACATGGGTTTTACTGGTGAATCAGTGTTTTAGAAGATGATGATGTTTCCACGTTCACTACGGAGCCTCTGAACGTCCAAATGGGTCATATCTAATGACCATGAAAAGATGACAAACTACATTTTACCTCCATTATTTACATGGATTGATAGGATTAGTGGATCAACAGTTATTGAACATTTTAGATCAGTAGATGCTTGGTCGGTGCAGGCTGTTTAGATCTTTGAGGGTTAACATGATTATCTGTACTTTCTGCACCTTGCATTTTAAAAACAGGTTATTTAGTTTTAATAAAATTGAGAGGAATTAGTTGTTCTTATATAAAAATTAAAACAGAAAAATTATGCAAAAAATGTCACAGAAACAGTTAAACAGTTAAAAGATGCAACAAAACAAAAAACGATGTAAAACACGAAACAAGATAAAAAGAATTAAAAAGATCGTTACATGATAAAAACAAGGAAATGTAAAAGATGTGATGGGACAAAATGGTGTTAAAGATGCAACAAAATAAAACAGATGCAAGAAGATGAGAAAAAAACATCAAAAAGTAGACCAAAAAATATATTAAAATATAAGGTAAAGGATGTAAAAAGGTAACAAGATGAAAGTGAAGATGAAACAGACACAAAAAAAGGCAACAAAATGAAGACAATGTGTTAGATGTAATCAGACAAAAACAGCCTAAAAAAGTAACAACGTAAAAACAAGATGGAAGAAACAACATGAAAGTGATGGAAAGGTTGCAACAAGATAAAGAAAACAAGGAAACGTTAAAGATGCAACAAGACAAAAATAAATGCTGCAAGTACTGTACATAAGAAAATATAAAAGACGCTGACATAAGACAACAACATAAAAGATGCAGTCATGAAAATTACGTAAAAAATTGAACAGGTTGAAAAACAACATAAAAATGAAAAGATAAAAAGGTGAAAAAAAGGACAAAAACTGAAACTGACACAGCAAGACAAAAAATTCTGCAGAAAACAAGGTGAACAACGTAAAAAAAAACTTGATGAAAGTGAAGATAAAGGTGAGGGTAACAGATGCAACAGGATGACAAGGTGAAAAATGTGAAAACTGATGAAAGTGACAGTAAAAGGGGAGGAGACCCAACAGAAAAGGTGACAGAACGTTAGGACACCTGTGGGTGGTCATCAGAACAGGAGGAAAATGACGCAAAAGCAAGATACAAACAAAACGAAAGACGCAAAATGTTAAAAACGATGAAACTGGCGTAAGAGATGCAAGATTAAAAAACATCAAGACTTAAAATTTTATTTGTATTTGCAAACTGGAGCAGAGCTTTATCTGTTCATTTTATATTTTGTTAAAAAAGTCACTTTTTTTCATTACATGAACACGACAGGAGGTTCATGGGTACATTCCAGAGTCTGTACTTCTCCACTTTTATCACGGTAAAAGAGTTGAATCAGTCCTTCGAAGTATCTGTAGTTCATGGAGTAAAGAATGTGTGGACTTTTGTCTCCTCAGGACACATATATGCACGTGTGGGCAGAGACACACTAATGCGAACATACGCTATGATGTTTCAGTGCTTAAATATAAACCTCCTGGCAAAACCTCTCCCTGTAGGACTTACAAAACATCCAACAGTGAACACTTGTGCCATATTACTGCTCTTTACACACACACACACACACACACACACACACACACACACACACACACACACACACACACACACACACACACACACAAAGCATGCTAGGACAGGACAACGGTGCTGCCCAACTAATAAAAATATGCTGCTGCAGATTCCAAATTCCAATGCCTGTCTGTCTTTGCCCACTCTTCACACACACCATAGTCTGCTTATAGACACAATAATGGAAGAGTCTGCTGCCATCTGCATATGTAAAGCTTTATCATTTGCAATCAAAAGTCAAAAGAAGCCAGGAGCACATGGGGAATATGGAAAGCTTTGTACTTTAAGCTGAAGTTTATGAGGCTAAAAAGGAAGGCTGACAGGTAGTGAGTAGAGTGCATGCACACACATGCAGACACACACGTATAGAAGCAGGAGCCCCAGGTTCAGCTTTCAGCTTTAAAGTCATATTTATAGCCAGGAAGAAGTAAATACCAGTTTCTTTTATTATGTTTACATCACTTAAGTTCACACAACACTCAGAAATGACAAGACTTCAGAGTTCAAATGCTGAATAAATTGGCTTATATAAGTTAATTTTGCTTTAAAATCACCAATGTTCTTCTGTTGCTGTTTTTGTTTCTTTTTTTCTTTTTTCATTTGTTGTTTGGTTATTTCAGTTTTGGTCCATTTTGTTTTTCCATTCACTGATGTTCTTCTGTTGTTGTTCCTGGTCTGTTTTCCCCTGTGGTTTCTGTGTGTATAACCCCTGTCCTCTTCTCCTATCAGGTAACCTCCATACTGTCATAAAATCAACCAATAGGGGGAATTGATCTAAAGTTCAAAACACTCTTGTAGATTAAAACTGCCAAGTAACACCGGGCACCAGGTACACTCATATCGAAGGCCAAATTGCTGAAGTAAAAAAACAAACAAACCACTGAATAAGTTAAAATTATTGCAGAAAATGCCTCAAATTGAGCACAACGGTAAAAAGGCTCAATTAAAAGCTTGGTTAAACTTATATTTGTGATTTCAAATATATCTGATGGTAGCAACAGTCATAGTTGGAATAGGGCCCATTGTATAAGGTGGATGCACAGTTGTTTGTATTGGGTCAGTTGGAGCTATGTATGGTTGTTTTCCATAGCAATGCTGCATAAACTCGTAGTACATTGCTGGAAATGGATGTGTAGCTGGCAGGTAGGGATTACAAAGGTCTGGTGATTTTTGAGGCATCATGGGGGTTGATGTGCTTGATGTGCTAAGCCTATCTGAAACATATTCCTTGCATATCAATATTACTAAGTACTATTTCTTCCATTTGCAGCCTATTGTAATAAATATAAATTGCCTATAGAGTTGGAAAGTGCAGGAAAACCACTCCAGCCTGTTAGATCTGATTAGATGCAGACGCTGCTCGGTGCTTCTGTAAAAATGTTGGTGAGAAAACATGTGTTTGCCCTAAACCTTCAGGGGGTAAATTGCAGATACATGTTTGCAAGTGATGATAATGTAAAAGTAGCCGTGACAGAATAATTGTTAAAGGTTGTTTTGGTAACTTCACTGTTTTGGTAACAGGAGGAGAAAGAGAAGAAGAAGAAGAAGAAGAAGAAGAAGAAGAAGAAGAAGAAAAGAGGCTAATAGATTCCAGGCATATTTCCTAATGCTCCTGCTCCTTCAGGTAGGATGTCTTAAACTTATGACTGGCAGCTATACTCCTCTGTGTGTGTGTGTGTGTGTATATATGAGTGTATGTATGTGAGCAAAAAAAGAGAGTGGAAAAAAAATGAGGCAAAGAGCCAGAGCAGAGAGTATAGAGGCAAAAAGACGAAACGGAGTGTCTCTGTTGACTTGAACTTCTTCAGTCTGTAATAGTGTAACAGTAGTTGGGTACTTATTTCATCCTTCACGTACATGGACTCTGACAAAGTCCAACTACAAACATTCATCACTGTTAATGATTTTAAAGGTATCATGGAAAATGCAGTGAAGGAGGAATGTCACTGTTTTTCTTGAGGCCACTATGGTTGAATAACTGTTATTCTATTTTATTGGTCATTGTGTATCATATAGTTTTGACTTTGTATGGAGATAGATAGATAGATAGATAGATAGATAGATAGATAGATAGATAGATAGATAGATAGATAGATAGATAGATA
>JAPQRQ010000001.1:23213477-23227231 GCA_037367365.1 Apogon talboti
GACAAAACACATGAAATGTTACCTTTACAAATAATATAAATAAGTGAACTGAACTTAAATGAATGACAACAAAGGTACAGTTTTCTCAATAGCAAGTAACAAATGTAATTGTGGCCAAAACTTTGGTATTAATCCAGCTTATTCCCAGCTTGTGTTTGATACACAACCACATTCAAAGCTCTGTAGAACCATCTGCTATTTTGTCTGAAAAAAAAGGTTAGATTTTGGAATATCCTGGTGCAAAATGAAATGTACAAAAAAAAATCCCAATGAAACATTCAGTGGTGGCCAAAATAGAACACCTGAGACATCTGAAAATATTGCACTTTTTTTGCCTCCAAAACATGATTTTACTTCATAATGTTCATGAAACTTGCAGATGGTTGCTCTGTGCATAACAAATAGACTATCAGATAAAGTGAGTTCTACTTTTATTTTTATCCACTTTTAATTTTAATATTTACTTAATGAGCAGAATAGGCCTTGTACATTCAACAGAATCACACAGCTGTGTCCTAAACATAATTTTAATGACGATCACACTCTGAATATGATTAACAATGACATTGTAAAAAAAATGACCTAAATCTCCTTATGATGACTCTATTCTATGTTTTATAGCGAATAATGACACTTTATAGATATTTAATTAATTTTATAGGTATTTTGAAAACAGATGAAACCTCTTAAATATGTCAGGTGTTCTAATAATTGTGGCCACTATTGTATATAATTATTAAATTTAATTTGATTTGATTAAGATATTTGAAGAAATTGTGACACAATTAAGGTAACAGGCTAAACTGTGCTAGCTTGTTTAGCTATCAGCAGATTTGTGTCAAACTGAATGATTTTATGGTTAATATTTGGAAAAAATTAAATTAAAATAAATGCTATTTAATCATTATTTCCAACTTGGCATTATACACAAAGTAATAAGTTTTACACAAGTTATATTAAAATCAATGTTAAGGTATTGGTTAAATAACCAGACTTATAAACTTGCTAAAGTGCTTTTTTTACAACAGCTTTTGGTCCCAAACATGGAAGTGTAGTTCTGCTGTTATAAACGACAAATCAAGTTTCACTTTAAGCAATATAAGCTGCTTGACAGTAGCAAGGAAAGCAAACACATAGAGCAGAGGAAAAAGACTTATCTGTGGTGCTTAAGCTGTTTGTTGATTCAGTCCAAAATAAAAAAAAGTGCTTCCGTTGATGTACCCGATCGACTCATCAGAACTCGATTTTTCAGGTCTGTGTGTGAGAGCCGCGGGAAATTGGAACTGAATCGATCTCCGTCTGATCGATCATCAAAATAAACTTTAACCGGACATAGCGTCCACTCTGTCGGACACACGAGAGCCGAGCCTCCGTACGCTTTACCTAAACATAAAATAACAATGTCATGACACGTCAGGTTCTGTTCTTCACTAAATGGGTGTGTATGAAAACAACTTGTTCCCGACTTTGTACAATAACGTGTTTTGTGCTGAGATCGCAACCAGCACCGACTAGCTTAATGAAGCTAATGCTTCTGAAAAGTAACATCACACATGGCAGACTCATAAAATAAGAAGCCGTGATAAAATATTCGGCAGCTGGTTGTTAGAGCCGAGTGAGCAGGATGGAGGACAATGTGGGTGATATTCTTCACTGTGAGGAGAAGCTGAGGACCACACTGCATTGTGATGACAAGGACAAGGTAATGGATTTATACTGCATTTATACACTTAACAACATGTACTGAAATATAAATCTGAGCGTAGGCTTTTTTTGTGCCACATTTAGCATGGGGTTTAGAAGTCTGGAGCATTACACATAACATTTCCTGAATTCTGGTGGATGTTTATACTCCAGTTTTGTGTCAGTGGTGTCTCAAACTTTACTGGCTCCTACATTAATGACTTAAAATTGTGACTTATTTATAAAATTATGAACATTAATGAATGAATATATTTTATTATATATTTTATCATCACTTATTCAGGATGTCTTTATACCTGTTATGCATTTCAATATTGCCAAATTACTGTGTATTTGACATGTTTCTATTGTTTTTTTTTTTTTTTTAAATCACTACAAAGCAGCACTGTCATGTAACCACTTTCTCCCCTCAGCTTCGTAGAAGGTTGGCCCTGTTACAAAGGGAATACCTCAGGACAGCTCAGAGACTACAGGTAAGACCATTAACCATTCATCAGTTAAAAAAGCTCACCATTGCAGAAATTCAGTGTCTCATGCACATGTTGACATGCTAACAGCGTGCAGAGCATTTGGAGGCTGTGCGCAATCATGAGAGGACGAGGATCACAGAAAGAAATGACCAGGATCAGACTGAGCCAGCGGTTGTGTCAAACGTCTGTTTCAAAACGTCTTCATCTTCATCAGTGAAGAACAATCTCAGTCAAGCAGTTCAGAACCAACAGCACACTGGAGGTGAGTCTGTCCTAATCAACTGCAGAGTCAGAGTGAATCTGCTGCACATGCATGACTGTAGATATTAAACAGGAATGTACAATGTAGGCCAACAGTGTACCTTTGGATACTACTATGTATATATATATATATATATATATATATATGTGTGTGTGTGTGTGTGTGTGTGTGTGTGTGTATGTTTTATTCAGTGTACAGTATAACTGTTAGCATCCTGCTAGAAAGTTATCTATGAATTTCTGACATCCTCTCTGTTGCATAATTGTCTAACTGATAAATACATTAGTAGAGCAATGGGGTAGTGGACTTTTGAGATGAGGACGAAAATTAAGTAGTTTGTGCAGGTTTTGTTGTCAAGGTGTCTAATTTTAGCAGAAAAGGAGCTATAACTGTACAGTATGTTATATGATTAAAGTATTCGCATATAAAGTATATTGTAGAAAATACTTGTAGAAAAATTAAGAGCAAACTTGTCTTAATTTGATGCTTGTGACATCTGTTTTTTATTGATTGCATTTTTTTCTCAATTATGTCTTAAGTTCTCTGTTATTTCCTTTGCACCTTGTTAAATATGTTTATAATTCTGTGCATTATACCAATGATAAGTGCTGTAGTGAGGCTTAAGTTGCTCATTTTATTCAAAAAACAGGCACCGTTGGAATAAATATGTGATGTTTTAACAGGTCCAGTAGACTCCAGTGAGTCCAGGAGGAGCCAGATGATTAGGTCCTTTTTCCCCTCTGATTCAGTTTGCACATTGACCCCAGACTCGAACCTCGATTCAGTCAAAGGTCCTCGACCGAGTCCAGCCTTACGCCTGAGGTCACGACGCAGCCGTATGCGCTGGGAAAAAAGAAGCGCCGAGGCTGGACGGAGCACAGATAACAGTGAGGAAGGACAAGGGCAGAGTGAAAAGACAGAAGAAAAAGAATCACATCCGGTTAAATACAACGAAACAGGAGTCGTGAATGAAAGTGAGGAGCTGATTTCTGCCTCAGAGTCAGAGTCTCCTTCTCTCCTTCTTACACACTGGAACCCACAGGAGCAAAGTGAAACTGTGGAGAATCAGGAACAAAGGGAAAAAGACACTGTGCATACAGGACAAGACTGTTCACAAAGACAAAAAACGAAAAAGGAGACAGAAGGAATAGAGGACGGGGATAATGGTACAGCTCAGAAGGATGGGACATTTGATGAAGGGACTATGAAAGACACTAAACAACAAAGAGAGACCGAACCAAATCATGTGGACATAGAAAGACAAAAGACTATGACTGAAGGAGATGGAAACCGCCTCTTAGACTCCTGTACTCTAGTGGAAGGGCTGCTTTTTCCAGTGGAGTATTATGTCCGAACCACAAGGCGTATGGCGGTTTCACAGAGCCACCCCGACATGCAGGCGGTCATACTGTCTCAGCTCAGCGCGGGCCGACATCGCCCGAGCCGGGGTCGTGGCAGAGGGACGAACAGACGGAGTCAGACAAATGAGCAAAGAAACACTCAGAGTGATTCCCTGACCTGCAACAGTCAGAGCTCCAGTGAGATGTCAGATCCGGCGTCTGTCAGTCAGACCAACGTGGATGTTTGCCTCTGTACTCCTCGTCCAAGCAGAGGCAGGAGAAGGAGAGGAGGCAGAGGTAGAGGAAGGGGTCAGAACCGGCCATCTTTTAAACCCACACATCAACCGGGCTTGGGACAAACTTCAGCCGATCCGCAGCCCGTCAGCACCTCGGTCACGTCCTGCCCATCGGTACCTGATCAGTCAAAACCTCATCTCACTTCAGAAGAAGATGGTCCCGTGTCCAACAACTCCCAGCCTGTGTTCACCCACAGCACAATTACCCAGCATTCCTCTGTGGAACATGTTCCACAAAGCAGCTCTGCCCCTGGAGATGAGAAGAAGGTCTATCCCATCTTTGTCAAGAGAAACCACAGATCGAACAGCGCCACATGTAATAATTCAGGTAAGTGTCATATAAAGACAGGGTTTGATCTGCAGTTTTTTTATCTCGTTTATATAAAAATACTTATTTTGCTCATGTACCAACTGAAATATAGAAACCTAATATTTTTCAAAGTGTATGAAAGATAGGGTTAGGGCATTTTATAACACAAGTAAGATATTTTTTGTTACGATATTATAGTGTTAAATTAAAGCTATAGTGATTAAAAATACAGTGATGTAATAAAAATACAATTTTATAATGCAGGTCCAAACAGGGCATTGTTCCATCAAGGCACAACAACAATTACATGTGTACAACAGTACAACGAGAGAACTTTGACAATATTAGGGGAGAAATTTTGAAAAAGACATTACTGAGAAGAATTTATAAGCACATATACATATTGCACATTCATGTGAAATTCCAAATATATAAAAACATTAACATGAGACCTGCAAAATAATCTTCAAACCCTTGGATTAAACGTCTCCTGCTTAAGACCCAAATCATCCTGATTTAACACATGTTCTGCAAACACGATGAATAGTTTATAGGACTGCAATGATTGTCTCATTTTTTTAGTCTTTCTTTTTAGAAGGTCATATCTGATGACCATGAAAAGATGACAAACTGCATTATTTACATTATTGACAGGATTAGTGGGTCAACAGGTGTTAAACATTATAGATCAGTAGATGCTTTTGGTCACTGGTGGATGTTTGGGTCTTTATGGGTTAAAGTCTACAGGGTCTTAAAGTCTTACAACGTCTAAAATCCCATAATTTAAATTTAAGGCCTTAAAATGCCTAAAATTCTCTTAAAATCTCATAAAATGTCTTAAATACGATTTCGAAAGGTCTTAAAAATTCATTAACGTTACTTTTATTTAAAACAAATGTGTAAACTTCAGTCTTGCTTTGAAATTTTTTACATGTTTGAAGACGCTATTGTACTTTTTTTGCCAGTATGGATGTGAAATGGGTCTTAAATTGTCTTCATTGCGGTCTTAAAAAAGTCTTAAAAAGTCTTAAATTTGACTTGTTGAAACCTGCAGAGACCCTGGTCTAACTCGAACAAAACCAAAAATGGAAACAAAAAGACAACAAAACAAAAATAAAAACTGTTATAACACTGGTCAGACCAGTGTAAATGTAAATATACTAACCATGATGTCCCCATGAAACAGAGTCTCACCTGCTGGTCTAACCTGTCTGTTCTTCCCTCGTGTCCTGCAGGTGCAGACTGGCGCTCTCTCCTCCTGCCCTCCTCTCCGACTCCCCGAACCTCTCCTCTCTTCCCCCTGCCCTCGCTGACCTCTTGTCCACTCATCAAACACCTGGTCAGCTTTGACATCGTGCAGGATTTCCATCTCCCTGATGACCAGTTTGCCTCCTTAAAGCTGCACAAGCTCCGTCAAGTGGCTGTGGCCTCAGGAGTGGAACATTTCACACCGCCGTCATACAACACGCGAAACAGCAGCAACAACAACCGATACCCTGAGCCACTAACGCCTCTGCCTTTGTCCCTCAGCCTCACACCCACAGTTGAAGAAAAACAGACCTTTACACAGCCAGTAGACCATCAGAACATGTCATCACAGTCATATGGGTCTATAGATACAATAACAAGCAAGAAGTGTGAAAATGCTGATGGGGAGAGCCAGTCTAGTTTATTTGATTCTACGTCAGTGGATCGAGACCCTGCTGCTGAGGGTTTGGACCAGATGAATGTCTCAAGTAGATCCGCACTTACACCCTCAAGTCTTCATGTCCATGAGTCGAAGGATGAAGCGTGTACAAACCAGCAAACAGAAAACAAAGCTGCAACCAAGACTTCTTCCCTCTCTGGCTACACGTCGAATGTTTGTACTGACACCGAAGTTCCAGAAGCGACTTGTGTTTTGAATGTGAACATTTCTGTCACAAATTCGACGGAACCATCAGATCCAGTGGTGGACAATGCTGAGAAGTGTTTGCCCCAGTACAGTGTCCGCTCTCAGCTCCTGTTGAGCCCCCCCCACGCCACGGCGCCTTCCTGCCCTCACCCCTCCAGCCCTGGACTGCCGTCTCTGGGCCCCACCCCCCACCCTGTCCCTGCCCTGACGTCTTCTCCCTCTGCCCCTTCTCTCACCCTGCCTCCCCCTCACAGCCCGTCCACACAGGACCTCTCTCCTCCGGATCTCTCCCCTCTTCCACCCAGTCTGCGTCCCATCTCGCCCTCAGCTCAGATCCGGTCTCCTCCTGCAGGAGCTCACTGTCAGAGGGTCGGACCCGACACCGACCCGACGCTGGATCAAACAGACGGGCCGATGGACTTTAGTCTGGAGAAACGGACTGAGAATGACCAGATCTCAGGAACGCAGGAACCCAGGAGCTGCACACACACGTTAAAGGTCAGACAATTTACCTTTTGTTTAACAGACTTAATAAAGCTAAATAAACAGGTATTTGTTGATATACAGAGCTTGGCTAAAAAAAACGTACCACCTGAATTTAACAAAGTAAATAGTTCAGATCCATCCATTAGATAATTACTGCAGAGCTTCATATGTTTCACTTCTTTAACCCTTTCATGGATGCAGTCAGGAGCTTCTCATTCCTTAAACAACCATCAGTTTGTAGAGAGCATAAAGATTAGACTGTGTTTCAATGGAAAAAGGTCATGTGGTCTGATGAGTCCAGACTGACCCTGTTCCAGAGGTGGATGAAATGATTACCCATCATGCCTAGCGCCTACAGTACAAGCCTGTGGGGGGCAGTCTTATGATCTGGGGTTGGTTTAGTTGGTCAGGTCTAGGTTCACAATGTTATGAGTCCACAGAATGACAGAAATAAATGAAATAACACTGAAATAAGCATCTATCTGTGGTTACTTTGTGAGAGTAATAGTTTTGAAAATGTAATGTTTACCTTCATTTACTCTTGAACTTTAGTTTTTTATTTCTCTGTAGTCTCAGTACATAGTTTTTATTTAGAGGAATTGAGTAGTTTTAATTGTCGTTTTAAACTATTCTTGGTATTATCAGGGCTCAACAACAAGGCAAGTAAAATGCTGCGTTAGAAAATTTCCCTGTCTATCAAGACATTTGTAAAATAGAATCAAACCATGGAGGACTGAAGAGTAAAGAGTGAGCTATGTTAAGGAAGCATTCAGTCACACTGGGAAAGACGTTTAGTTGGTTTGCAATAAGACAATGGAGGAAAGAAAATACAGAAATATGAAATATACAGACAACAAGGCGTGTTACTAAACCTTGGTTTTTGTTATTTAACATCTGTAAGAAAAAAAAATGTATAGTGGCAACAGATTTCAGACCCATTAAATAATTAAGCAAGTGAAAAAACACCATTGAATCCTGTTAGAATGAGTTTTGACATATTATAAGGAAACCTCCATAGAAGTTAATGAAGGAATAAATTATGTTACATTTGTTCGTTGATGATTGAAGATTGTGCAAAACCGTTTTACTCTTGTACACCATTGACATTTTAACAAAACTTATTTAATTGCATTTCCGTCGCATTTCAGTTTGTGTTGCACTGTATGACTCTAGCTTCTCTAACTTATGAACTGTATATATCTTTTTACTTATAATTTTCCACGGCTGTGTTTTCTAATGATAATTTCCTTGTGTTCAGGCCCCAGCAGGCGGCTGTCTGGTGGATGCGTGCTCCTTTCTAGTATCTTCGGGCAGTTTGTGTGTAGCAGCAGCGGGTAAATGGGCTGTGTGTGTGTGGACTCAGACATCAGCATCTGGTTGGGACTTAACACACACCTGGACCTTCAATGAGGTTAGTGTGTGTTGAACGTAAAACAAAGTGAACAGACACATTGCTGAACTGTAGCTCATTTCGACACAAATTAGCAATAATTAAGAGAAATCTGGACAGATCTTTTGGCAACATTTTGTTTTATTTTATATGTTTGGTTTGTTGTATTTGTGTACAGCCAGTGATCAGTGTGTTTCCTGTTCCTGATGCTGCGGGACTCATATGTGTCACACTGGGTCAGCTGGAAATCAAACAAGTAAGGTGAGTAAACAAATCAGTAAATGAAAAACAATAGCATTATGATCAGTCTGTTTGTGTAACCAGACCCTTGTATGATTCTACGTAGAGGTCTTATGATTGTCTGCTAAAGCCCTCACTGACTAAAAGAAAACTGGACTTTAAAAACCAAAATGGCTCCCTGAAGTTCTAAAAAGTAAACAAGACGAAAAACTTCCCAAGTCATATATTGGGTAAAGAAAAATAACGATTGGATTTGTCAAGTGGCTGAGATAATAATGACTCCAGGTGGAAACACTGATCCCTTTGTGTTTTTATTCATCTGTCTCACCCATGTGTACAGGATGTTGTCATGCTCCACTTTTACACAAGTGCTGCTGTGTGATGGGATCATCCAGACTGTCGTAGGCGTCACCAAGTCCAGAATGGTCACCTCATCCCACTGTGCATCCACTTCCACACTGCAGGTGTTCACACTGTCAGACAGCAGGTAATACTCTGGACTGTGTCCTGGGTGTCCATACAGTCCCATTACAATGTAACAAATTTATTACAAAAGCAAATGAATAGACAAGTCTGTGGAAATGATTACAAAATGAAAAGTAGATACTGGAGGTTTTTTTTGCCTCATTTAAATATGGACACCATTAGTTGCATGAAGCACATCAACACAGTACAGTGTTCTGTCTGTCGTCTCAGTCCGTGGACGTCTCAGCCCCTCGTGTCTCCTGGTGTTTCCGTCGGGGCTCTCGCTGCAGTGGACGGACTCTCAGACGCTCTGATTGGCACGGATGAATGTGGACGCCTCTTTATCTGGTAAAAGCATGAACCACCACAAACTGAGCCTGGCTTTGAGTAACACGCTTGGTCATTTCTGGCTGTTTTAGGTTGTTCTCTGGTTGACGTTTTCCTTCATAAGCAGCACAGTTGACCACAATGAAGTGAAGACTGTGCTCCAGCATGGCAGATGGTTTTTTTCCATCTATGCAGTACAAGTGTTCCTTTTTTATCATAAATTAGTTGGGACAAAGAGATTTATTTTTTTTTATTTATTTTTTACATTTTTATTGAAATTTTTTGACACGCCAGCCATACAGTAAAAGGAAAGCAATTAGAAAATAAAAGTTCTGTAAACAATCACAGCTGGTCGTTGCCATATAGGAACATATACAATCATAACTGAACGAACAAATAAACAATGACTGTGTTCAAAAGCAAAACAAAAAAAAAAGATTGACAAAAGAGATCTGTGCAAATCATGTAACCTTACTTGTGTCCATATGAAAGCTCACAGTACACATGACATAAAATGTATACACACAGGAACATAAATACATACATTCATGTATATATATTACATTTTTTTCAATACAACTAAATCTAAGTGCACATATTAAGTTATAGATAGGATATGAGATAAAAGAAATGAGCTGTAAGTATATAGATAATAATAATAATAATAAAATAAATAAATTAATTAATTAAAAAAACTCAACTAATTAAATCAAAGTCCATATATGACTTCCTATCAGTGCTCAGTAATAACTATATTGATATCTGTAACCATTTCCATGTTATAAGCCATCAAAACATGTCCCATTATAACTAAAGGCAAATTTGTAATATTTCAGAAATTCGTCAAAAATTTAAAAATCTAAATTTCTGAAAACTGAACAAACCTTGTAGCCATTTTCCCAAGGAAGACTGACCAGTAGTTTCGTCACAGATGATGTTTGAAGAAATTGCTAACAAAGACGCCGCCTTCACATTTGCTGGTGGCCTATTGGCTGTTGAGGTAAACATAGTGGAAACACATCTGGACGCATGAAGAGATGATTATCTTCTTAGAGATGTTGTCATCCATGTCTTTTGTTTGTCACTCGTCTGTATCAGAACGAGCTAAGTAAATACTGTGGACAAAGGGCTGTAGACCACCAGAGACATTTTCTAGGTTCTAATTTAACTGAGGAGGACGTCAACTTTGTACTGAAGTGAATGATGGGGGTTAAATGTGAATGCTCTGTGTGTCTCAGGAACCTCCAGACTGGACACCTGCTGCAGACGATTCCCCTGGGAGAAGGTTTGTCCCACTCAGCCTGTCTGAGGGGATACTCCACCTGTGTAAGTGTGGAGACAGAGGCCTGGCTTTGGGACGGTGGCGGCTCGGTCTTTCAGAACATGATCTGACATGGTTGTGTGTTCCCAGGGGGTGTTGTTCGTCCTGATGCAGCACCACTTCCTCGGCTCAATGGAAGAAGTAGAAAAAGAGGCCGGAGTGAAGTACCAGATGTTTCCAGAGAAGGAGGAGAAGAAGTTCACCCTGTTCTCTTTGGTTGCCGTCAACCCTCGATGTGGAAAATCTGTCCTGGCCACCAGGCTGTGTCCTCCAACGTCCTGGACGGGCAGGTGGGTGTATGGAGCCACTCTCAAAACCTAACTGACAAACATGTTTTACAAAATGCCCTGCAACTCAGTAAATGGGGCTTGTACGGGTGCTTGAAATCCTTGAAAATGCTTGAATATCAATATTGTCTTTTCAAGGTCTGAAAAGTATTTGAATTTCAGTTTAAGTGCTTGAAATTATAATTCTGTGATTTATTTATTTATTTATTTTTCATATTAACTCTGCCAGGTTAGATGCCAAGCCATAGCTACTAAAAAGGTGATACATTTTGGAAAACAAAACTTTATGTCAAGAAGAAAATTAGCGGGTGCTCTCAGGTCAACTCCAGGTACATTTGTATCTTAGTCTTTGTCTCAGTGTGAGTGTGTCTGAAGAACGTCAAGTGGCTTCCCTTTTTTTGGATAAAACTTCAATAAATTTCTAATGTTTTTGCTATTATGAAGCATAATTTTAGATGTTTATAGTGTAATACAATGTACATCATTGTGATAAAAAGTGAAAACGATAATCCCGAGTATATGTATTCCTGTAGATGTGTATTAAACCCCAGGCATAAGATGCTGTGCTGGAAAAATGTGAAAATGACCCTTAAAAGTGCTTGAATTTGACCTTGAAAAAAGTGTATGAACCCTGAGTAAATCAGTGCCATAAATACAAACCAGGATTAACGTTAAATGTGATGTAGAAGTAGAGCAGCTAACAGTCTGTCGCTGTTTTCCATCTAAAGTGGCTGTGAAGTTTAATTTTAACTCATTCGTGTCCTCTTCCGTCCACACTGCCTGTTGGTGGTACCAGCCATGTTTTTGGGCTTTATGGAAATATCCTATATATCATGCGACTTTCATGTTTGCTTTGTATGAACTTAACTGAAAGCAAAATTGAACTTTGAGAAAAATATTTTTTTGGGGATAGTGGAGTGCTATCCCATGTTGGTGCAAATATAATAGAGAAAATAAAATACAGAATAAAATACAAACAAAATAAAATATACAATATGTATGAATTACAATGTATGCAGAATAAAATATACAAGATACATATAGAATAGAAGTTCATAGAATTCACACAATTTGTATTAATATAATTATAAATATACTGATCCTAGCTATTAAGAGCAAATAATAAAACAGGGAATGTAAATCTCAGCACTTACAAGGTCAGTTCTGATGAAAAGTGCAGCCTCATAGGAAGCAAATACAGTAAAAACAAGGTCATGGATTTAAGAAGCTCATAATATCTGCAAATAAACTTACAGAACTCCAACTGTTTAGAATTAGTGGACAGAAGGGCTGTGATTGGGATGAACTGGTGACATGCTGGGGGATACCACCGCAAAGATTCTATTGGACCTGTGATCTGATTAACAGAACAATAATCTAAAAATGGACCAGCAGGTCACTCAGAAGAACCTCCAAGTAAAACTAAACTAAACTCTGTATGTAAACAATTTGCACTGTTATATTTTCTATTTTCTATCATACATTTCATATATATATATATATACACATACATACATATATTTATTTATTTTGTTTTGTTTTATTTTATTTTTTATTTTTTTCTCTTTTATATATTGCGTATTTCCTATGTATATTTGCACTGGAAGGAGAAGCTCTCCAATCTCGTTGTACATCCAGTGTAATGACAATAAAGGTAATTCTGATTCTGACTCAGACAGGCGGGTTGTGTCTGGGTCTGTGGGAGCCAGAACCGCCCCTAGTGGCCGGTGAGGGTATTACAGGTGTAACATCTGCAGGAGTTTCTTTGTGGAGCTGAGGTCTAATACTACTGCTTTTACATTGTGTCATAGCGCCACCTGTTGTTGTGGGGGTGACTTACTCAGGACACTTGTGAGAAAATATATAAAAAAAGAAGCAAAAACTGTGTCAAGGGTCCTCTGAGAAGCATGATGTGTTAAAAATATGTTCTGTATTTGTCTGATAGGTGCTGTCACACACTGGTGGTTAATTATCTCCATAGGGATCGTCTGTAACATGTCTGCTCTTATACCTAAGTGTGACTCCCCGTTGTCGTCCTCTGGTTGTGCAGGTTGTGCGAGGCTGACGTTGGCGGCTGCGTCGTGGTCGGTGTGAGTCAGAGCGGCTGCGGGTGTGTGTGGGATCTCGGCCGGGGGAGGGGGGGGCGTCTGTGGGCCCCTGAGAGTGAGGGCTGGCAGCTGGCCCGCTGGGGGCCCGGTAACGTCCTGCTGACCGGTCACCACAACGGAGATGTGACTTTACACGACTACAGTCACACTCCCACAGAACTATCAGATATGAAGGGCTCACATGAGGGTTATAACGTGACCTCCAGCGTCTTCTAGTCGGCGGGGCTGCTAAGGAATGGGAATTCATCCACTTTAAACTGAATGTATCTCATATGTCAGTATCCTCCTGCTTGAGCTTTATTTATAAACCATCTTGAACACTGAACGGTTAACGCAGCTGTGTACTGATACACTGGGCTTGTTCTCTTCCAGCCTTTGGAGAGAGTGTTTTTAGAATATATGGAAACTGATACTTTATGATGATACTGTAGACGTTTTAGACCACTGTTCATCCGCTGGAAGTCAGATTGTGTTTTACTGCGTAGATGCACGTTACTATATCTGTTATGTTTCAAGAAAAAGAGTGTGTTTTATATAATTTACATTAAACATTTGTGATTTCTATTTTTTTTTTGTGTGTGTGTGTGTGGTTTCATTCATTTATTCATTTTCCAAACTGTTTAGTCCAGGGGCACGTTCAGTCTGATATGATCTAAAGTAGGTCAGACCAGTAAAAGAATACAATAACCTATAAATAATGTCAACTCCAAACTTTTCTGTTTTAGGGTGACAAAGGTAAAATTACATGATGAAAATGTTTACATCTACAAACTCCTCGTTAACCCTTGGTTGGTCACGTGGCCTATTCAAACATGAATGGTCACGTGGGGTGTATGCACACCCCAATGCTAAAA
>JAPQRQ010000001.1:23271792-23292291 GCA_037367365.1 Apogon talboti
TCATTCATTCATTCATTCATTTATTTTACGAATCCCTTAATACTTAACAGGGTTGCTGGCAGGAGCACACACTGGATGTGATGCCAACTCATCAGAATGTAACAGTAAGGCTGGTGGTATGAACATAAGTCTATGATGCTGTTATATGTCTTCCTCTTATAGGGTGAATTTCAAAAGCCAAAACATTGCAGTGTGTTGGCTTTGGAAATAAGGGGAACATTAAACAAAAGTAAGAATCTACCACTACCATAGTTTTTCCTGATACCTCTTGTCAACCAGTGCAGTTCGAGGACCAGGTCAAAGCCGACGTCTTATCCCAAATCAGCCAAAGGACGGCTGTTGGCCAGGAAAGCTGTCTTCAGAGCGTAAACCAACACTTTGTTGGTCTCAAACTAGGGATTAATGGGATAATCATGACCAACAAGACCAACTAAAACTTTGTGTAGAAACGGCATTGAAGCACATTGGTTTTGACCAAAGAAGTATGTGACTAAGCCGACAATTTGGAAACAGTGAGTTCCCCGGTGTCTTATATCAAATATGGATACACTGCTCTGAGGATTTGACAAAAAATTGTGTGCGCTGTGGACGACATCAACGACACTATAGTGTGATTTTTAAAATTTTTTTTATGCTACATTTTCAGAGTGCCAATGGTGTGAAATGTGTTAAAATACTAGATAACACCAGGACACTGCCAGATGGTATGTTACCTTTTAAATCTGGCAAATGATTTCACATAGATTTCCATGTAAAAATATAATGTCTAGGTTTGGTGGGTAGTATTTAGTGACATCTAGTGGTGAAGTTACAGATTGCAAGCAACTGGATACCCCCTATGCTCATCTACAGTGGTTGCAAAACACTGCAGAGGTCCATCATAAGAGCAAAGTGTTTATTACCCCGCCCCCGAAGGGAGGCAAGGGGTATTGTTTTAGGTTCGGTTTGTTTGTTTGATTGTTAACACTCCAGCAGCAAAACTATTGGTTGAATTCACACCATATTGGGTTTATAGATTGCCAGTAACCCAGAATAGATGTGACTACGTTTTGGGAAAAGTAGGTCAAAGTTCCAATATTTAATGAATTTTTTAATTTTTTTCCCCCATTTACTTAAATTTCAAATGTGTATCAAAACATCAATTTTGTTTCAATTTACTTCAAACTTGGAACATATATAGAGGCAATTGATATGCTGACATCAGCACACACATAGACATGTGACATCAGCTGGATCGATGCCAAAATGAGCTACAATACGTGCGAGGGGCGGGGTTTGTTGTGCCTGGCACCACTTGTTTTGTTATGGGTTTTTAGCTAAGGGGATATTATATATTATATTAGGTGACTGTAATGCACCTGAACACTATTTTAAGAGAAAAAAACCCCAGATCCTCCTTAAGGTAATGAGAAAACAATTGTTCCCATTTTTTGTGATTGCACACTAATGAAAACATAATGAAGAATAAGGTATACTATATCCGCCTTCTGCAATATTAGATCCTCCTAAACCTTCCTAAACCTGTAAGTAAATCAACATCAGCTGGGTATTTGGTTTCATGGAAGTAAGGGCTGCATGTGTCTGTTATGAACTTTACACCCAGAAAAAACCTTATAACAGCAACAGATTGTCTGTTTTTTGCTCTAGAATGATCGGCATCAGGGCATACATCTTGATTTGCCTGTGCCACTAAAGAGGTCAGACATGACTTACCCCAGAAGAGCTAAAATCAGCAGTTTGAATATAGAACACGTCCCTAATTGCTGTTCAGTGATTGACACCAAAACCTCTTTCTGCTGCTGTTGCCAGATCATGGCATGGTTTCTGAAAATGAAAGAGGAATATGTGGATGTTCAACTTTAATAGAGCAAGGCCTGAATCTGCTAGTGATACTGGCTAATAACTGACTTTGATGGAAAATACATGGTAAAAAGCTAAATTTTATTCCCAATTATATTTTTTAAGATTAGTTCCACATTTATGGTTCACTTACTTTGACTTAGATCTTCAGTTTGACAGTTCTCTGGTTTCTAAAGTCAGAACTAGGTAATTTCAAGCATTGTTTTTTGGAGCGAGGGGCAGGGATCATATTGGCTAGTTTTGCATTTTTCTACCACATATTGATTTCAGACACTATTGGTCAATGTCTAGGCTTTAATTCATCGTACCCAGCCTAATCATCATGATGCTAACTTCAGTGAAAGGCTTTTGAGGTCACAGATCACTGACGACCTCTGACCACATTCAGCCACGCTGTACTCCTTCAATACTCCATCTTCCCTGGAATGCTCCCTCTCACACACTAACAGTCACAGACACACACCTATTTGTTGTGCTTTAACGTACACTGAAGACACGGATGGACGACTGTTACTGATCAGACCCATGTGAAGGGCTTAAACTGATAGTGAGCAGCAGACAAAGAGACTGCATGTGGCATTACAGTCAAAGCCAGGCCTGTCTGAGTCACACCTCCCTCCTTGTTGCCTGTTTTCTCTGCCTCTCATCCATTTTGTCTCAAACGCCTCCCTCTAGTCTCCCTTTTCCTGTCTATTCTAAGATAAAGAATGATGCATAAGTAAATTGAGTCTAACCCTGGACATGCCACAATGCTGGGGTAGAATTACTGCAGAAAAATGTCAGGAACAACAGAGACGGGCCAAAGCAGAAGGAGGGGGTGGAGTGGGGCTCATAATGAAAAACACATGGCGTGGGGAAAATGAAGTAACAGGAATCTCTAATCCTGTTCTGTTTTCACAAATCTGAATCACGCAACAGCTGCCTGAGTGTGTGCCAAGTTATGTCTGACTTCATCTCTGTGCTGAAATGGGCTTCGTGGCTCTGTGGAGCGCAGAGCCTCACCTTGTCTCGTGGAAACGTTTCTCTCGTTGCCTGCAGTCAGCACGACCTGCGCGTGACTGCGCTCCAGGCCGAACAGTTCGTCCTTCCCCACCCGTCCGCTCTTCCCAGATTTCATCGTGCCGGTGGGGCCCACGGGCGCCAGGTAGCGCCCATTGCAGTCGCGGAACGCCACTTTCCCGGAGCGGAACTCCAGCATATAGCCGGTGTCCTGGTCCGTTTTGGTGGCCAGGCCGCCGTCATTGCGCAGAAAGCGGTTGTCTGAGGTCTCCAGGTGGTAACGCTGGTCGCGGTAGACCAACGTAATGAGCGAGTCGACCCCCCAGGGGACATCCCTGTCTGTTGACACCTCCCCACGGGCGCTCAGGTGCGCGAAGCGTTTGCGCGCAATGCTGTACAGGTTGACCTGCGGATGCACGGCCAGGTGCACGCTCCATTTCTCCGCCGGGGAGGCGGTTTGGGCGAAGCAGGTGATCCGGTCCTCGCTCCCGCCGAGGTACCGACCGTACGGCTCGGACTGCAGCGACCACCGCCCGTCCTCGTGCGCCGTGATGATGAAGCGGCTGTCCCGGCCGCGCGTCTCGCTGTCCGCGGTCACGTTGCCGTCTTTGTCGGTGGCGAGGTATCGGCCCAGGTGGGACACCAGGAACACGGCGCTCCCGTCCTCCCCGGTCTGCTCCAGGGTCCACGTCTGCTTCTTCTTCAGGCTGCTGGCGGACGCGTTGATTTTGAAGCCGAACGTCTCCGCCGTCAGATACTTTCCATCGCTGTTGATGAGTCCCAGAGGGATCTGCAGCAGGTCCACGGCGCCGTCTGCGGACATGACTCCGAGTGATGTGGGGAAAGACAGAGATGCTGTGCGGCTTCAGAGAGACGGACACAGGGACGGAGTGAGGGTGGAGGAGTCTAAAGGAGGGACTGAGAGGAGCTGCTCTCTGCTGACTGACGATGATGATGATGATGGTCAGTGTCCTCTGACTGCAAATCCACACTGCCTCAGTGGAGCTGCAAGAGTTGCAGAAATGAGTTTTCTTTTTTTTTTTTTTTTAAAGCACACGCCCCAGATTCACACAGAGGAGCTGGAGGAAGATGACTGCAATTTTGGCAGAGCACCCGCCCCTGCAACCCGCTGTTTCCCTCCACACACACACACACACACACCTACACACACCTACACACACACTGAGTGTTCACTCAGCCTTTAAACACACGCCAATTGACCATATTTACCCCCCCAGTCCCCTCCTCTAATTGAAATCTGTTCATCCTCACTTCCACATGGATAGAGCCATTCACACGCTGACAGACTAGTGTTTGTATTCAGGGTTGTGTGTGTGTTTTAGGTCAGCTGAGGAGGACCAAGGAAACCTCTGAAATTCTGAAGTGTGGCTCTCCTCCGTCCATCCTCCAGAACCATAAATAAGTAAAAGTGAATGAATGAAATGACACCAAAAACTACAACTTGCATTTTGTTGTTAGCTGAGGTGCCCTGACTTTGTCAAACACACAATTCTGATTATAATTCCCAATAGTTTCACAGTTTCCTGCATGGCGAGCTCATATAAAGGCAGGTCTTTATTAGATTTAGAATGAATCTACTGTCCGGTGCTACTCTTGGACGATCTGGGCCCAAATTTGTGTCAGTTTGAGTCCAGGGCTCCATTGAACAACCCTCTGAATAGGCATCACTCCCACCTTTCTCCTCTCTTGCAGGTCAGATTAAAATAGTTATTATATTATACTTAACATTTAGTGGGAAAGTCTGAGACTTGCTGGTGTGTGTTTTGTTTTCACAGTGATTGAAAATGGGGCTGAATGCAGTCTTTGTATCCCAGATTTTTGCACAATATAACCAGGTTTAGACCAAAGTGTGAAAAATCACCATAATATTTTGTAGAGTTGCACTTGTGTTGGTTTTCATGTGCAGTTACAAACAGAACAGTCTGTCAAAGAACACTTTATACGTTTCCCTTTAGCATCATGCAAATATCCAGGAAAATCTAAACAAACCTTCCTACATGCAAGAAAGTTTGCAGATGATAGTTTTTTTTGCTCAGATTTGCAATAGGAGCCCAAAATCAGGCCCATTAAGAAACATTTTCAAGTTTAATGTGGAGGAATCTGACTGGTCTACACACAGTGATTACTTCTGCCCCATAACGCAGCTTTTGGGATGAAATGGAACAAAGAAACTGAAAATCACTCCCCTGCTCAGGCCTCTCCTCCCACTTTTTTTCTCTGTCTCTCTCTACATTTGCTCCTGATGACATTTTGTCGTGGTAACATACAGTATGTTTGCTGTGGGGTGAAAGGCCATGTCTGTTAGAACTATCTTATCCCATCCCCCCCTTTGTTCACTTTTGCAAACTACAAGTCGTAAATGTATGATGAAAATATAAAATAAGTACAGTCACACTATTTCCGTACAAGTAAAAAATGTGACTTTCCGGCTGGAGTTGTTTCCTGACTTTGTTCATTTCCTTATGATTCCACCCATGTCCGTCTTCCTTCTGTCCATGTACTGACACATCTACCTTTATTTGTGCTGTAGTGGTAACCAGTGTGTGCTTAACTTCTCCACACACCAGAGTCATATCAACAGTGTATTAGAAAGTCCCACGAGAAGCTTAATTATCCACTCAGGCTTTAAACTATTTTGCTTGTTTTTCTTCCTGTTGTGGTCTCTACTATGAGTATGTCAATGATATTTTACTGTAGGAATATATGATCAAAATGAAGCCCATGCACCTTTTCACAGATAGAATGTAAATTGTGTTTATGGAGCATAATTACAAAACAGCAGCTGACGAAAATGTTGTACAAATAACACAACAGCAACCGAACTTACATGAGTTTAATTTAGGCAAGCACCTGTTTTATGTTAAGTGGGACATTTATTCTAAAGCTGCGACAGAAAAGTTTATGAGCTCTTTACAGAAGGTTAATTTGCATGAGTTATGTTGTTATTTAGACTAACAAAGAAGTAGTTTTTATGCATACAGTAGGACCCTCTTACAAAAAACATTATTACTTGAAACACACAATTACAAAGCTTCTCACAAATAGGATGCATATACATGTCAGAGTACATTACATCCACACATACATACTTTCATATGTCCAAGCATGGTAACAATGATTAAAAAAACCCTAAAAACTGAGAGAATAAAATACATAGAATAAAAGAAATAAAAGATTTTTAAAAAAGCCTAAAGAGAACAGAGTTTCTAAACACCTGGGCTGGAAGGATGAGTTTTTATTGATCAGATTAAAAGGGGAAGGGAAAGTTATATGCACTGCCCAGCCAAAAAAAGTCACATGTCATATTTGAGTGCACCACCGTTGGTTCTGATGACAGGAGACATTCACTGTCACATCTGTTTTACCACATAATGCTTATGTAGTGTCACAATAAGGTTCATAATATTTTTTCCATCCATAGTTGCATTAATTTTTGATTATTGATAATGGAGAATCGGACCGCTGCATCAAGTCTTCATCACATCCCATATTAGAGTCTGGACTTTATGGAGGTTAATCCATGTGTGGAAATGATGTCTCATTCTCCCTGAACCATTCTGTCACAAGCCTGATGGTCCTGATCAGTCCTGGCATTGTCCAATATTTATGACATTAAAGACATGAGAGGACACTGACTACATCAGTTATAGTTCAATAACCTGTTCCAGCTGAAACATTATGAACCACTGCAGTACTGACCCATGGAAGGAGCTGAACTATTTATTTAGTTAAATCCAGGCAGTTACTTTTTTTGTCCAGGCTGTTTATTTAACTCTAACTGCAGCACTGCAGTTGGTTGCATTCTACAACTTCACCGTTAGATTTCAATAAATATTATACATCCATTCCCTGCTGCTGATCCAGGTCCAGGTTGTTGGAGCATCAGCCTATGCAGGGATGACCTTTCCACAACCACTTCCCTCGCCTCGTCTAGTGGAACGCAGAAGCATAAGACCATATTTTAGTGCTTAATGAAGGTTTGCCACAGTAATCCTGAGTCCATATGGTTGTATCAGCTGTTGATGAACAACAGATCCTGATGTGGGTCATCAGAGGAATATGAGATCATATGAGATGTTCAGCTCAGCCTCTTTACTCTTTGAGCACTGGAATAAAGACAGATTTATTGAACCTTTGTTCTGTTCTGCACTTAAGATGGTGGAATATCCATGTTCCATCCAATCTTTCTTTGAGAAGCATTGCTTTAGACATTTTAATAACTGTTGGTTGACAAACTGACAATCCTCACACCAATCGTTCGTCCTAAAGTACTAGACCCTTCCTGTATGCTGCATTTGAAAGAAATCCAGATTTCAATCACTTGTTCATGTCACCTATTAAAAATCACACTGTTCTTTTACTATTTTAACTCATTATTAGCCTTACATGTCCTTGAATTTATGCAGCTTGAATGTGAGGAATGGGTCAATATTTACAAATGAAATGAAGCTGACCAAATAAAACATGTCATTTGTGGTGCTCATACTGTGTATAATGAATTACATATACTACATTTTATCATCATATGTTTTCATTGGAGTTTTCCGTACTGTCCATACTGGGGTTGTACTAACACACCCATGTGAAAAATAATGCAGACAGGTCTAGGTTTGGAGGAGGGGACTGGGTCTGGGGACTGGGTGTTCCATCTGGGATAGAATATTAAGCACAGAGCAAGTAAAGGGGTTGAAAAAAGCATGACCTGCTCAGCTGATTATTGGTTAACTCCATCCACAGTGCCCCCACCTGGGCATTTAGAGAAGTGCAGTATGTTCATGGAAATTTCCCAAAACAAGCAGCATTTTGTCACTGATGAGGGGACATGAACAGACCTGACTCCAGGTAACATTAACACTAGGTGGCAGACATGTTACATGTATTATACAGCATGTTACACACATTACACACAAAAAAGGATAGCTTACATTTTCATTACATTATTTTTCTTTTCTTGATCACACGCTCTGCAAAGCATTCTGAATGAGTCCACGACCCACCAGTTGAGAAACCTGCACTTGCCATGTGAACAATCAGTGAAACTCCAAACTCATGCCATGTTTAAAGCTACAAAATAAGGACAATTTAGCTCAGTTTCAATTTATGTTTACAGTGGAAAAATTACAGCTAAAAATGTTCTCAAGACACTTTGCATAGTAAGGTCACAGTATTGAAGAAAACCCCACCAGACCCCCTGTGATCAGGCATCTGGTGACACTGGGAAAGAAAACAGGGTAAATCCCCCCAATATTAAGGAACAACGTGGACAACTGTGTAATATTAATTCCATCTCCACAGGTTAAAAGTATGGTCTGAAATCTGCTCAGGTACAGAGCAGGTTATAACTGGTTCAGTAGGTTTGGACCAGTATTGACATTGTCACATCTTGATTTTTAGATTAGTCCAGTGTGTAATATTTAGGAGGTTTTCTTTTTTTGTTAAAAAAAACCTCTGATAACCATTTTATCATCTGAGAATAACTATTTTTGTTACAGTAGATTGAGCTGTTTATATCTTTAGAGGAAAAGGGTCCAAGTCCACCAGATATATGATGCACTAAAGTACAAAAGCTTAATTACTTAATTAGTACTTAAGTAGAGGATTCAGATACCCTTACTTTATTTTTACTATGACTTCCTACATTTTAAATCAGTGTATGACCATCAACGTATTAACACTATCCACAGACTATATCACTCACTGAACAAAGTATAAAGCTCATTGTTTACACACATCTGTATTATGGTATCATCAAGTTTAGTCTGAACCATGGATCAACAAACAGTCAACTTAGCAAAGATAATGACATCACACGATTACAGAGTTTATTCTAAACACTACAGTAATCATTTTAGGCCATTAGAAACATCTTTACTTTCTACTGCATACATTTTGAGAACCACCTTGAAAACCAAACCATATGACACATTTCTATCATATGACTGATGTAAAAGACATACAAAATTTTGAGAGACTTGACACAAGCTGTTGTATTATCTGTTTAATGAGATGTCACAAAACAAGAAACCTCTGGTGCTGTCATGTTTCTAGATTCTTCATCTTTTTTTTTCCATTGTTTTGTGGGTGGGATCTGACATTAAGCTGCATTACTGTAACCTTCTATGTTTTTGTGTCAACTGGAGTTAATATCCCCGAATGACAAAGTCTAGAATGGACAAATACGTTTTGCAACTACAACAAACTAGATGCCATCAACAATTACACACTCAACTAAATGTAATAATTTCCATTTAGTGAAAATTCCAATGTTTTATCCAGTGACCTCTACAGATACGGTGAAAATAAAGGACAAGTTAAAGTTGTTGCAGAAAGTAGAGCTTAGGTTGGACACATAGCCTGTATTAGATTAAATCCTACTAAATGAAAAGGATGCATCTTCAACAAACAGACTCCTGGTTTTTTACCATGTTGGTGAATTCCATTATTTTATCAGAAATGAAAATGTGTGTGATCAGCAAACATCAGCAGGTACAGTGGTATGAAAAAGTTTGGCACCCCTGACAATTTCTATTTTTTTCATTTATAAATAACTAAGTGTTTGGATCAACAATTTCATTTTGATCTATCAAATTACTGATGGACACAGTGATATTTGAGCAGTGAAATGAGGTGTATTGGATGAACAGAAAATGTGCAATGGTGCATCAAAACAAAATTAGACAGGTGCATAAATTTGGGCACCCCAACAGAAAAATTACATCAATATTTAGTGCAGCCTCTAGGCACTTTCTATAGCCTCTAATGAGTGTCTGGATTCTGGGTGAAGGTATTTTGGACCATTCCTTATTACAAAGCATCTCCAGTTAAATTTGTTGGTTGCCAAATTTTTGCACCCTATTTTTCACATCTGATTTAATTTCATACAACTTACTATTGCTACACTAAAAGTCTTTGTCTGGACAATACCCCAGTACTCAGTCTTTAGTAGAAGATGAATGACATGCCACTGGGATCATATTCTGTGAAGACAGAGTAAATTATTTTGGAGCCTTAGAGGGGTGCCTAAACTTTTTCAGACCACTGTAGTTTCTTAGTCTTGAACAAAATGCTTGCCGCTTGGACTGGCTGTCTGGGCTCTAGGAGTCTACCACCTGTATAAACAGCGTCTGTGAACATCAGATGCAGTAAGAGGCCACAGTGACAGGGTTTATAGAAAGGAAGAGGAGAAGATTTATTATTTGTATGTAATTATAAGCACAGCTACTTCACCTTTGTTCCTTATGAACCAGTGTCACATACATTAATGCCACAATATTATGTAAATAATTCAATTTTAATTTTAATTCTATATTATATAAATATTTATATAAATGGTAAATGGACTGCCCTTATATAACGCTTTTCTCACACCTTCATGGTGCCCAAAGCACTTTACAATGCCTCACATTCATTCATTCTCACACACAATCATACAGCAGTGGGCGGCTGCTGCCATGCAAGGCGCTGCCAGGCACCACTGGGAGCAATTTAGGGTTCAGTGTCTATAAATACCGAATTTCTTATTTTTCCTCATATTTCATTTTTTCACTCATTTGTGGTCTTTTTCTCTGCACTTGCTTATTGTATGTTGCTGCTATCTTATCTTATCTTATCTTATCTTATGTATGAATGTAGTAAATACTCTAAATTTCTCAAATATGCATTACACTGTAGTTTTAGTACAGAGTGCCTTTATGAGTCACGTTTGATCTTTAGTTCAACTGGCCTGAAATAAGAGATTAACATTGTAAATTGTTAAGAAAATAAAAATTTTAAAAATAAAAAAACCCCTGATATTTAATTTTTGGCCATATTGCTCTGCCATAAAAATCAATGAAATAAGATAAATGAAAATGAAGTCACATCTTCTTCAACTGCAAATTGATAATAAAAATATGTATCCAAATCCTTTTATGGTATGTTTTAAGGGTCAAGGAATTGATTTATTAGAGATTATGTTGCAGATCTTTGCCACTGTAACTCATATTGACCATGCCTTTGTATATTCATATTGACTGGTTCAGTACTGAGGTGGTGAGGGTCGGAAATCTCGGACAGCTGAATGGAAAATGATGCATTTGTTTTAATTAATTCCAAACTCTTTGAGTCTACAGTCTGTGTTCGCATCTCTGTGCATGCTTTGTTTTGCATTTATGATTTTTCTATATAACATTTTATACACCATCTACGTTATGTCAGGTCTTGTATTCACTCAGCGTTGGATGCATAAAACTATAAACTAAACTATAAAAGTTAAATTTTCTCATCCTGTATTTTTATCTAGCCACAATGACGTTTAGTTTGCATCATAGGAGTCCCATGCGTCACCGAATCAGCTTCAACTCTCTTTTACCTTCTCCCTTTTCCTGGTCACATATTTTCTTCAGATTGGAAGAAAATACTTTAAGGCCCTCCCTCTGAAACCTCTCCGCCAATGGACAGCGCATGCACGCGACTCATAAGTGAGGAGGGATGGGAATAAAATCGACATTGAGCACAGGGCTGTGGTTTACACATTAGCACCGTCAAGCTAAGCTGAGCTAAAATGTTTCCAGTTTTACTTTTCAAAATAAAATAATCTTTGCAGAATTTATTGTCGCACTCGGTAAGTCTAGTCCATAATTACACAAACAGAAACACACACTATAAAGAGAAAGTGTTTAATTAACTGTAGATTATTCTAGACATTGTTTTGTGAAGTTTGGTATCGTTTATTGCCTTTAAAACTTTTATTTTGAAAGTACAGTGTGTTTTCCTGTATGCCACTAGCTGATTTTAACTAGTTTGACGCCGCTCAATAACAGCTGCCTGGTTGCTAGACGACTCTTTTTGAAACACTGATGCGAAAACAGTAACCTCCGCATGGAAAGAAAGCAAAACGTAAAGGGATAGCTATATGTAATGCTCAGCAGCTTCTGACGCCGCTTTATCGCTGTATTACGTTGGAAATTTCGTACTGATTTAGAGGAAAAACCTGAGTTGAAGCACAGCTAACGTCTCTTTTGTTGTTCCATGTTTTTACTAAGCTACTAGCAGTCAAGAGGGCGACTGGAGTCCGCCTTTTGACCTGAAAAAATGAGAGGATTATACATGGTGGAAGTCAAGTTTGTCAACTTAACGTGACGTTTGTTTTCCAGTTATGTTCAGCTCTACTGCTAAAATGTCTCTGGAGGCGAGTGATGTTCAGTCAGATGAGGACTGTGAAGAGCTGGTGAGTGCTTAGCTCAGGGTTTGGTAGGTGAAGGATATAACAAGTTTTTAAATAATGACTTTATTAACATGTTTGTAGTTATGTTCTGGGTCAGATTTCTTCACATTTGTAACCCATAATGTCACTACAAGAGGAGGGAACTTCATAGACAGTTTTATTTTGTTGTATAATTTGTATTATGTAAAATTTCTTTAATGACATTGTTCTGTCCCAGATAAGCACAGGTAACACAGGATGGCAAGCCTAATGCACATGCATACAAAATCATTTTAGATTCGGATTTTGTCTTAACTTTTTTACAATGTGCAATTATGCTACACAGTGTTGTGCATAAGTCCTAGTCTAACATTAGCTTTGTTGGTTGAGCAAAGTTTTACTGACCACACATATGCATTGTCAGTCTCTGCATTAAGATCCAATCTGGATATATTTTAAGTATTCCCCATTCCCCATTGCATTTAATATCCTTTTAAAATGGCCAGTGAAACCAATTCATTAAGTTTTTGGTCATTTTGTCAGTGGTTCCATACGGGGGGGGCAGCAGATCTAAAGGCCTTTTTCCTCAGTTCAGTTCAGACCTTTGGAACAGACAGATGGAATAAATTCTGAGACCAAAGACTGGAACAACTTGTACTTTTTTTGTCAGGTGTAGTTTTTGAAGATATGAAGGAGGCAGACCAAGGATACATTTATAGATGAGAACATGCCGTTGTTTCAGTACGAGTGTGGACAAGGCAGACCATCTGACATGAACATACAACAGATGTGCTGAGTGACGGCTTTAAAGGTCATTTTTGCAGTTCCATATAGTGTATGACGAGTATGGAAATGTTATTTTCAACTGTTTGACATGTACTGTATATGCCTCATTATCAAGGGTGACGTTGCTCAATATGTTACCCTTAGGGTGATATATTATATATTTCATATGCACATAAATGAAGATTCTGAATGTTTTCTGTTAATGTGTTTTTGTTTAAACAAGGTTGAAGATGGCTTCTCCTTCTCTGCTGACTTTTTGGAAAAGGTAACCAAATCAAGTCCATAATGTAAATTAAGTGTCAGAATTTTCCTTTTAATGTGCAACTGATGATCTGTCACTTTTGTCGATCATGTTCTGGCATATTATAATAGTTAAATTTTTTTAAACTATATTTTTTACTCTGTTTTTCTTGTAGTTTAATTGATGTCTGTTTTTCTTGCTGAGTGATTGGAAGCATCTGACATATACCCAAATGTCCTTTGGGATTAAGAAAGTACCATCATTCATATTATCTTAGAGAACCCAACCAGTTCTTATCACAGTTCCTCCTCCCTCTGGGTCATTCAACCCTCCAAAGCCAAAAGGACTGTTCAGTCTTAACCTCGTTTTTACCAGCACCAGCTGTTTCATGTTCGCTCAGTATTAGTGACTTTTATTCATGTTGTCATGTTTTGTCCCAGTGTTGTTTGTCATTACCCTAATGTTTCTGTTAATGCCTTGACTTTGTCCTTGTGCAGAAAACCAGAAGGAAGAGATCAAGCAAACCTCCCATGTCTCCAAGTAAGACCCCACAGCTGTGCCTGTAGTAAAACTGACTTAGGGAAAGATAGAAAATTGCCTTCCTCTGTCTATACTGTGCTCTGTATACTGTGTCTCTGTAGAGTCTCCATACCTCTCCAGTCTGAATATGAAACCCAGGAGAGCAGCAGTGGTGGCCTGGAGACATCCCAGGTCCTCTCTGGGAGATACCAGAGGTGGGACTCCTGGGGAGATGGGATCAGCTCGCTTCACCTCCCTCAGCAACGGTCATGGTATGCACCTCAGCCGTGTAGTAAGTTAACTCTGAGTCGGTTCGGCAGTGTAGGAAAAGCATTACTAAAAGAAAGAGCCATCTGGAAAAGTGACAACAATATTCTGTATTGTTCTGTGTAATTCTAATGATGCTAGAGGTGGGTCCTTTATCAGTGGATAAATTACAGTTTTCGAGGCTGTTGACTTCAACAGTTGTGTCACTGTTCTTGGCTGTACTGACTCCCATTTACAGCAGCTTAAACACAGACAATGATAAATACATATTCATCATTTGTTTGTGTAATTTTTTTTTTCCCATGGTGTCTTTATTTATATGTTGCTGCTTTAAGGAATTGTGTTTAGTAATTTTGTGCAGTGAAGCTCTTTTCCTTAGCATTTAGAGAATCCAACCAGCTCTTACTTGATCCTCTGGGTCATTCAGCCCTCCTAAGCAAAAAGGATCATTCAACCGCAGCCTAGATATGTGGCAGTTTGTTCTGACCTGCACCAGGTGTTTCATGTTTGCTCACTGACTGCAACTTTTAATCACATTGTCGTGATTTGTCCCTGGTGTTTGTAGGTGTTACTATTGGGACGAGTGACTGCAGAGACCAGCAGGACATGTACGATGAGATAATTCGCCTCAAGAAGGTAAAAAGCAGCAAACTGATGCCGTAAGCACAGCACATTGTTTAGAAGAATGGTGTCAGAAGTAGGGCATCTTTGGCCTCATTAACTGGCCTTAAACCCAGCACACATTGCTGAGTAGCTCTGATTTAACTTATGCTTCTGACTTGCATGCTAATGCGTATATTTGCATTTGCTCTGCAGCTTTCGACTCTTTATTTTGATCATTTTGCTCTACAGCTTCTGGATCATCATGCCTTTTAGGATGTATGTTTAATTACTGGTGATCTTCTCTGCAGAGTCTCCAGGCACACAAGTCTGACAACCAGCAGATGAAAGCCAAACTACGCCGCCTGGAGGAAGACAACGCTAAAAGAGAGAAACAGATAGCAGAGCTGTTAGAACCCACGAAGGTGTGATCAGTTAATTACAATGTTTGTTCTAAAACTCTGTGGGTAAAAAAAACTAGATTGAGCCTGTTTCAGAGTAAGCAGATAATTGCAGTTATCAGATCTGACGTGTCTACATGCACTTCACAAATGCCATAAGTTGAAAAACTCTGGTTTAGATGTCTCAGTCCATTAATGGACTTCTTTCAGAGTGTGTATGTACATAGTGACCGTAAACTGAAACTGTCTATTATTGTCTTCTGCTCTGACGTAAAAGAACAAAATAAATCAGATTAACAGGTATACATGCATGAAGACAGGATTAGGGAGAAATCCAGTTGTGCTGTTTCTCATAATCAGATTACTGCTGTTCTCCGATAAATCATATCAGATTATACATGATCACTTGAATAATCCATAAATCAGATAATGATCAGAGTATTAGGCTACGTTCAGACTACAGGCAAATGTGGCCCAAATCCGATTTTTTTTGCCCATATGTGACCTGTATCCGATCTGTTAAAGACAGTCTGAACAGCACAAATCTGATTCAGCCTGCGTGGTCATGTATTACGTCAGAACCTCTTTTGCGCATGCGGGTCACTTCAGGGTCGCATTCAGCTCATACTCAAAACTGACAGAACTTGCATTTAATGTGTAATATGAACGAGCACACAAAAAAAATTGGATTTCACCAAAAAATCTGAATTGTGCATTAAGACCTGCTGTCTGATTGTAGCCATAGTGTAGCATCTAAATGGACTTGGATATTCATTTTTCTTTACAGGGGTCTGATTATACTCGTAGTTTTGTGGATAAGAAAAAAGAAGGAAGCGTGGTGAGTTGGAGCAGTTTGCACAGACTTTTTAGGATGCATCGTAAACAGCCTTACATAACTGATTCTTTCCATCAAGGTACTCAATGGCCTCAAACAGCGAATACTGAAACTGGAGCAGCAGTGCCGTGAGAAAGAAAACGCCCTCAGGTAAAATGAAGCCCCGACTCTTCAACGTCGTCTTTGATTTTTGTCTGAAGCAGCATCATGTTCAGTGTCTCCTCTTGTACTTTTTTTTTTTTCAGTAAACTGCAGAGTGAGCTGAGGACCACTAACCTGGAGGAGCTGAAGATCACAGTAGAAACCTACTTTGAAGAGGTACCATTAACGCATGTGCATCCTCTTTGTGACGTTTCCACATTACAGCATGAGATTTTCACAGCAGAATCCTGAACCAAAAAAAGGAAAGAAGAAGGAGAAGGTGGAATAAAAACAGTGTTAAGATGAAAGAAATGTTTTGACTGCTGTGATGTTTCTGCTGCTGTGAAAAGCAGTGCAATCATCACATTTACTTTGGCTGTAAAGTGTGAGCTGCTCAGCTTTGGGAAAGGAAGTGTCATCTATGCTTTGTGTGTGTGTTGTCAGATCCAGAGACTGAAGATGCTTCTAGAGGCTGCAGAGAAAAGGTACAGCGTGCACAGACTAAATCGCCATGATTTAATTCCACTTATATACATACACAAATATAATAGAAACACATACATAGTTTATAATGGCCTGATCATGATTATTTGAACTGACCTCACTCATTTTGCATTATTGTTTCCTTTTACTTGTCTCACTTACATATTGTATTTCTGCCATTATTCCCTTGCCCCGCCCTTTTTACTGTCATTATTTAATGGCTCATGAGTGGAGAATTAGCGTCACCAACTGAGCATCTCAAAGCACAGGACTGATGACATTTTGACATTAAACTGATAGTCCTGGTTTTCTAAGGTGGTGTTTTTTGAGGCACTACAGCCTCATTTTATAGAAGAGCACAGACGCAAAGCAGTGGTTATGGCAAACTTTGAAGGGTCGTGTAAATAGTAAAGCATATGCCCCAGTTTGGTTCTAATACGTTGTTCATGCTGATTATTGATATCAGTCATTGTCATTTGTTATACTTAGGTGTCAGATCATCCCTGGGTATTTTTGTTTTACTGATGAAGGTCAATAGACAAACTAATTTTCAGTTTTTATGTCTGTGCTCCAGTGTTCATACATACATAAACAACTGTTAGACTTATACTCTATCTACTACTACTACTAATACTACTACCAGTGGTGGAGAATCCCAGCTCCATAAAGTAAAAGTCCTGCCATGTATTGGTTCTGCCTGTTCCTTAACACAGGTGATTCCACTAATTATCCCATCTACCTGGATGAGTTCAGTGAATGGTTGGACCCAACACATGGCAGAACTTTTACTTAATGGAGCTGGGATTCTCCACCGCTGACTACTACTACTACTCCTCCTTTGTGCGTCTCCCTTTATCCTCCGCATCAGATCACCTCCTTCCATCCGACTCTGTCTCCTTCATCTTCTACCTTCATGTCCTCCTCCACATCCATAAACCTCCTCTTTGTTCTTCCTCTTTACCTCCTGCCTGGTAGCGAACATCATCATCATCATCCTTCTACCATTGTATTCACTGTCCCTCCTCTGCACATGTCCAACCTGAGCTGTCCCTCCGATGTGTCCATCCTAATCCTGTCCATCCTTGATACTCCCAAAGAAAATCTCAACATCTTACTTACAGTATACTCTACTTTTGGCATAAAATGAACAGGAATAGACACATTAATCGCACTTATTTGAATGACAGATAAAAGGAAATTCTGTGTTATCCACCCTCTCTTCTGCAGTAGTCGAGCTGAGAGTAAATGCTCCCAGAGGCAGCAGAAAGCTTTAAGCTCCACAGTTCTGCGTCTGTCTGAGAGCCTCAAACAGCTTCAACAGGAAAACGCGTCACTCAGAGAAGAACTCGACACTGACAGTCCTGCTGGAGGACTTAAAGGTCTGTACTCGCCCCGCATTGTTAGTTTAAAGTACATAAGTTCTCATTTTCTTTGATTAATGGAGACTGCAATCCAATAAAATAGCGGGGATGAGTGTTCACGGATTGTTCATGTCTGGTTTACTCGCAATGCACAGATTTCTGAACATAAGTACACAACATAAACAAAGACGTTGAGGAGGTGTGTTGTTGATAGTTCCAAGCTTTGAAAAACAGTTAACCCAGGGGTGTCAAACTCATTTTAGTCCAGGGGCCACATACAGCCCAATATGATCTCAAGTAGGTCAGACCAGTAAATTAATAACATAATAAAGTATAAATAATGTCAACTCCAAACTTTTCTATTCTTTCAGAGTTAAAAAGTAAAATGACATTATGAAAATATTTTACATCTATAAATTATCCTTTAACAATACAAAACAATATCATGTCTCAGCTTATCATTTACCCATGTGCATTACAACTACAGTTACAACTATTACAACTACTAGTAACGGGCATATTACTGTTAGAATTCTACTTATTTCTCTTTAGACATTTAAGGTTGTTCATGTTTGTTCAGGTTATTCCCATTTTTGTGAAAGAATAGTTTGTAAATGTAAACATTTTCATACAATTTAACTTTTTTACACATTTTGGAATTGTCATTACTTATAGATTATTATGATAATATTTTAATGTGTTTATGTTGCCCCTGAACTAAAATCAGTTCAACACCCTTGACTGTTAATATCTCAGTGTAATTTTTTCATTTCACAAATTCATCTCACGGACCAGATTGGACCCTTTAGCAGGCTGGTTTTGGCCACGGGACGCATGTTTGACACCCCTGAATTAAGCTGAAAATCATGTAGCTAACATCACTGTGAAGGTACGAGTTGAGGCTCCAGGCCTTTTGGGAATAGTTGTAAACCTCTGCAGTGACCGCAGGACCAGAGACGACACAGGGGTGTAGACTGTGGAAATGCAGCAACAGACGGCAGTGTGATGAAAAGAACCACAGGCCAGAAAATGGAGGGTTCAAGGACATTTTGGTGCAACAGGGATTGTCTGACTCCTAGTTGGAAGTTCTTGGTCATCGCTGTCTTCATCCAGGAAATTAAGAAAAGTTTATCTTGGCAAACAGTACGGTCTGATCAGGCCTTCCAAATAAATGAGTGATGAACAAGTGATGGAAATTCTGTGTTCTTGGCAGTAACTCCTCCATGTACAAATATCAGATGCCATGCCAAGCGCAAAATAGATGCTGTTTTTGGTGTTAAATAATGGTGCAATTGGCTATAAATTCATTTTCATTTATTTAAATTCTCCCTAATATTTTGCTTCCAAAATACATATGCAGTACAGTTTGCAGGAGAAATGACTGTCCGGGTCCTTCCAGTGTTAACTTTTCACTGCCCGTCTTGGGTAAATACTGACTAGTTCTTTACTCTGGTACAAGACGCTGGTAGAAGTTGTCGGTTGCTCTAGTTGTTTTGTTCATTTTTTTTTATTGTTGTGCTGTTTGTGAGAATCAGATTTGTGGTGACCTCAGAATATGTGAGATCTTTCTGTGTTACTGTGCTCTTGTAGACCATGTGACATGAAATGCAGCAACAAAATCATGATGTAATGACATTTCATCCTTGCATAGCTACAGGTTAGTAACAACATTGTAGTGTATCCTGTGCCGTGATGCAGAGATGTTTGTGTGTTGTGTGTCCTAGGTTACAGAGAGTGGAGTAAACAGAGGCTGTTGAGGAGGCTGTTGGAGGTGGAGAAGGTGAGAGGAGCTCTAAGTGCTTTTCCACATAAACACATGAAGCCATCGCTGTCACATCAGAGATTAAAAAACTTCCTCACAGACTCCTTTCTCCTCCAATCAGAAGTTGGAGGACAGCAGAAGACACGCCCAGTCACAAAAGAGCAGCGGGCGATTGGATAAGGAGGTCCAGGCCTCGACCACTGAGATTCTAGACTTTATGCGGGGGTTTACCATGGCAACAGAGGCAGTGGTCTCCGTGGGAACGAACACTGAAGAAGTGGAGGAGGTTTCTGCTCTCAGTAGCCGACTCAGCCAATTGGAGAAAGAGGGGGCGGAGCTACAAGAGACGCTGTCAAAGAAAGAGTGAGTGAGCAGCAACAGGAGTTCACATCGTATAGAGTAGATCTCCTTTTAGTCTGTCAGAGACTTTTATTTTCAAGCCTTTCAGCACTTTAAAAAAACAAATCTTTTTCACTCACTAAGATCATAGAAATTGCAACTCATGTATTAATTCCATCAGTTTATGTAATCCTTGAAATGCACTTAACACCTCTAATCAATAACTCAAAATGCTAACTCGGGTTCAACAGGAGAAAACACCACACCCATTTTAAAGATCCACTGTTAAAGATTTAGGGCGAGTTAGGGAGATCTAATTGCAGAAATAGGATGTGATCTTCATACGTATGTTTTCATTACTGTATATTCACACAAATAAGATCTGTTGTGTTTTCATTACATTAGACACATCTACAGAGAGGGAGTGTTTGTCTCCACAGAGGTCAACATGTTGAGGTGCTTTGTTTCTACACAAAAAGCCCAAGGACATACTTGGGGCTTTTGCGCTTTTTGTGGCCGTTGTAGGTGAAGGTGAATGGCATGTTTTTTTCCGGTTGGCTACCATCTGCATCTTCACCACTGGATGTCACTTAATTTCCCACATGGAAACCTTTCAAGGCACCTTAAAGGTTTCGACTTCCAGTGTGTTTTAGAGAGGGTTCAAACATTTTTATGTCGTCTTTTAAAGCTTGGAGGTTAG
>JAPQRQ010000001.1:23295465-23316170 GCA_037367365.1 Apogon talboti
AATCAGAATGCCCTTTATTGTCATTATACTGGGTGTACAATGAGATTGGAGAGCTTCTCCTTTCCAGTGCAAATATACATAGAAAATATGTGTATAAAAGAGAGAAAATAAAGAAAAATAAATAAATAAATAAATATATGAAATGTGAATATAAATTATAAATCAGGAAAGTTGGAAAAAATTAAGTATAAAGTAGTTTTTTCTACAGATAGTTGGCAAACTTTGAGTCTGTAGTATTGCCAACTTGCTTGGTGAAAGAAATATTCAGATTACACACTTATATAGAACTACCATACCAGCCTTATGTGTGTATCAGTGAGCTACCATTCACAATGGTACACACACATACACTTTTAATTTACAATTACTTTTACTCCCTTCATTTAAATACATTTACCTGTGTTTTCTACTTCTTACATTTTCAAACGAGGCTCATTTCCCATGTTTTATTGCATTTGAGTGAGTTTGTTTATTTTTGCATTGTTCTTTATCTACCAATCATCACAACCACTTTCAGCCTAAATGGATTGAACAGTAACGTACAGAAAGACCATCACTCGGCATATCCATCAGTGAATATCAACCATGACAACCGTAACAAGACGAAAACATCACACAAGACAAAAATGACAAAAAGGATGTAACGCAATGAAGCAGGCATGAAACTGAAACTCACCCGTGGAGGGAAGATGTCATAATGTTTTGTGTGCTGTTGCTGACATTGGAAACTGATTTGCACAAGGAGCAAGTTGGAATTATTTGAGATGTGAGGTTCAGTTAGTTTGGCAAAAATAATCTCTTTCAAAGGCTGCTTTTTAGTTCCACAATTAAGAGACATTTCAGAACTTGCACTTTTTCACTTTTTCTGCATTAAAAAGATAAATCAGTACTTCTACTTTTACCAGTCTTGTTATCAGATGTATCTTTACTAATATCAGAGTAAAAAAAAGAGTTTTGTTTACATTTGAGGATCTTCTACTATGGCAGCTAATGGTGTCAGTTTGTTAGATATTTTCCTTTGTGTTCAAGAACACATACCCATAGTTGTGTTTTTGTTCCTCAGACAGGAGATGGAGAAGTTGTGGGAGAGAATCCAGACTCTGGGGGAAGGCACAGACCAAAGTACACAGACTGAGCAGCCTTCTCCTTCTCCCACAATGTCAGAGAGTCAGGAAGACACTGAAGCCAGAGGAGGAGATGTGGAGGAGGGAAAAGACGAGAGCATTAAAGAGGAGGGATTAAAAGAAGGGCAACATGGAGAACAAGATATGGCTGCAGATGCAGAGAAGAGGAGTGAAAACAGACAACAAAAAGAAAGAGAAAGAGCAGCAAGAATTATTCAGAAAAACTGGAGAGAACACAGCAGCAGGGTATGTAACACCAGAATTATGTAAAAGAAACTACAGATGTGATTATATAAAACTGTCCAGACACTTTGTCCTAGATTTCTTGCTCAGTCTTATCTCTGCTCTTGTCTTCAGGACATTGTGATGTTACAGTCGACAATAAGAGGCCACATCCTCAGAGAGTCTCAGCTCAAGGACCTGCTGAAAGACAAACACAATAAGGTGACGCAAACACACAAACACCTTTACAATGACCAGAGTGACTGTAGCATCAGAAATCCACTTTACCTGCTGAAATGTGGTAAATAGAGTTCATCAGTATCACCTTTACCAGAGGCGTAAAGAATAGAGAATTATTAGTAATTATTAGTCAAGCAACAGTTGACACTGTCAAGCAAAATTCCTTAACAAATTAGCCAAAATTATCATCAGAGTATGAAGAAATAACTTGTGATGTTATATAGTAGTTAACGCATTGTTAGCATGCTAACCAGCTGACCTCTCACCTGAGTATATCCTGTCTTCCTAGTGGCATAATTTTGAGCTACTGTAGATATTAAAAAATGTACTATGATTGGAGATTAGCTTCTACTGTAGGCTACAACTAGCATACTTATTACATTAGCATCTCTCTTCACACACGTTAATGAAATAAGTTGGAACCTCTGAAGCACTGAACCACCATCACGTGCGTTTTGTTCAAAATAACTGCATTTGTCATATGAGTGTTCAAATAGAGCTTCAGTGCTTTTGTTGCTCATCAGAAAAGGTTCTTATGTGTGGCAGAGGTTTTTCTTTGTTAAACTTCTACATCGGGTGCATGTGATTCAGATTCATTTAGGTTTTCTTTTCAGCTCTATTGCATTTCATCCTGGTGTGGACTGGCTGTGTGGGTGTAGGTGAACACATCTCCAGGAACAGAGTTCAATGAATTTACTCTATAATGGTGGCAATTAAATTGTACTGACTTAGGCTACCTGAAAATAAACCTCAGTATAATTAAGAAAATGTAAAATGACAGGTCTTTAAACCACAATCAAGGCAGTAGACATGCACTACAAAAAAAAAAATCTGCTTTTGTTTTTCATTATAGTAACAAGTCACCATTAAATTGTGCACCAAGCTCTTCACAGTCATCTTCTCTCTGCTGTTTGGTGTTTTGTGGCGCTTTAAAAAGTGAAGTGTAACACAACCTGTCTCCAGCCGTAACAACAGTAAGGCGGTCAAAACAAAGACTAAATCAGAAATAACATGCTTGCCCTTGTCTGAACTGGAGGCTGTACTGCAAGACGTGGTAACGGACAGACAGCGGGGTTCCAGTTGAGACGAATGACCACTAGAGGGCCCTAACATACCTCCACTTCACTGTGGGCATGTTTTTTCCTCTGTCTTCGGTGAACGTCCATCCTGTAAACAAGTTTCTTTTGCATTTGCTCTGTCTCTTTTCAGGCAGCTAAAAGGACGACCCGCACTGATGAGGCCTCTGATGCAGAAGGTCTGCCGGATGTGGCTGCCGTGACGCTGATACAGTCTGCGTTCAGGGGACACCTAACCCGCTGTGGTTTGGCAGTAGAGAGGTGAAATACGTACACAGTAAGTTATAGGTCAAAAATGGGATGCACACACCTACATCAGTTAATGAGGCCTCGTGTTTGTGCATCAGCTCAGGGCTCTCTGTGCCTCCTGCTGTGGGAGACCGTTTGCCAACATCAAGGAGACTTCGCTCAACACACACGCCCAGTGGGACAGGTGAGGCCTTCACATGCATGCACTTCCTGTGTAATTTTGTCCAGCTCATCACTGCTGTATAAAGGCTCATTTATGCTATATGTTACATAAACATATGGATTTGCACAGAGCCGTCTGTCTGTACTCTGCGTTTCTTTCGTCTCCTGGAAGCTTACGAATTCAGACCAAATGGAGATTATGGAGCAGTACCGTCGGGAACTGTGGGGGGGCAGTACTGAGATTTGAAGCAAATAATTTATAGAAATAGCAGAACTTTTCAAAGGGTGGCTGTGTGAGTTGGTGAATAACTACCGACATATTAAGACAACCAACCCCTCTCAGTATAAACATTAGTAATCATCACCATGTTTGTTATTGCTGACTTTCCTCTTCTTCTTCTTCTCTTAAAAAACTCTACTCTTCTTCTTGAAATTTATAGATAGATAGAAAACTTTATTTATCCCATACGGGCAATTCATTTGCAGCTTACCACAGACATCAGTCAGCAATCAACAAAGTGCAATATGTCAAACATAAATCAGTGTACAAATATAAGATGGGTCTTAGGAAGACAACGACAAATAGATACAATAAATAAATAATAAATACAGATACAGGCTAAAAGACCCTGTTAGTTCTGCTAACTTTAATCAAATGTAGCGACGTTGGCATCTGTTTTTGAGCCTCAAGAAGGCTTATGTCGATGTGTCCCCATTATGATTAAAAATACAGTGTCTTTCACATTTTGGTGGCTTTAGGTCAATAACACTGTGACCTCATGTCTGTCCATTCTCATCAACATGATTTCTTTGGAAGACTTGTGGATGTCAGCTGAAACTGAATGAACTGATAGGATGGTTAGGTGTGGGATAAACTAATGAAGCAATGAAATTTTCTATCCAGAAGGTCAAAGGTCAGTTTCACTGTGGCGTCATAATGTTGAGTAAAACCACTTGTATTGTTTAACACCATACTCCTCTAGGGAAACGGTGTCTAAGTGAAGACGGCACATTTCTCATTTTATTCTCGTGCCTGAGATCACATGTTATGCAGATTCCATTGGTCTGTGCAGTATAGCCTTATCTGAGAGTTACATAAAATGATACTCTAATAGCCTCTGAATTCCACAGGTCTTTCTTTTTTTCCTAGTAAAACATCTGTCACTAATTGTAGGTTGCCTGTAATTTAGAAAACTGCATGAACACTTGATGATGCAAAGATAGTCTTCGATTGTGATTGAACTTACAGTTGTTGTTGGAATTTGTTGCAGACTTAAACAGAAAGAATGAATGTATTTAGTTACAAATGGAATAAAGTTGACCAGATATAGCTTTGAATGGCTCCAGCACAAGTCCAACTAAATTTAGAGATCACTGTATTTCCAATACCGCTCCACATTTTTCTGATTTTGGGTTGTAAAAGGGCACAGCGTTTTGAGGGGAAGCGCACCATCAATACACCGTCTTCCCTGTCAGTGTGGGTTCAGGCTTGTTGACTCTTAATAATGCAGCAGCCCGGCGTTGCTCCGACACACTGATCTTATTCCGCTGTGATTTGACGGCCTGCTTCCACAGACTGATGAGAACAGTGGGCAGCTCTGTGGAATGGCCCGCTGCTGTCGTGCATGACGGGTAAAGATGTAGAGCCGCTCACACTACGAGCCTGGCCATGAGCCTCCACTTGACCTTAAAGACCCCGTTAGACTCCCCCGCTTTCCCCTTCATCTACCTGACGTATGAACAGGCCAGCTGAAGACCAGGCTTTGAACGCACCACTAGTGTCAGCACTTCTCCTATCGCACCGCATGTTTACCAGACAGCTCCTGCATCTGATGTGCAGAGTGGGATCACTGTGATGTATTGGACTGTATCATCCAGCTCTGGCTCCAGATATAAATATTCAACTTCTTCAGTTTTTTTCCAAGGATACCTGAGATCAGAACGGTAGCGGTAGTTTTTTTTTAGGCATGTGGAATCCCATGTTGTACAGTTAGTATTTATGGAATGTAAACAAACACAGGTCAAAGTGAGATGTCACAGTTGCCCTTTAATGACCAATGCTGTATTATTTTGTGTTTTTTTTTTCACAAGGTGCTGCAAAAGGCCATAATGTTCTTGAAAAGCAAGATGAGGAAGACACGCCTGTGCCTGTTTCTAGCACTCAGTCCAGAAGGACACTGACAGGTTAGTGGGCGAAACTTCAACAAACTGTGTGTCACATAACAGTACTAGCGCATTGACCCGTGGGGAACCACGGGTTCTTGGTCCTCTGTTACAGTTCATTCCTTTACTTTCTTTACTTGGTAAAATTCCACTGGCAGTTGAATAACCTCTCAGCTGGCACGTCTGTTTCTGCACATGGAAATTTGACACCATGGCAACGTGGCCCTATTGTTTATCTGTTGCTCAGTAAACCCACTTCAATTCTTTGATTCTATGGTTCTGGGCATAGCATTGGGAAGCCTTTGTATTCCAAAATTACTAGTATCTCCCAAAATATTGGTCCAATCAACTTGGCAAGATATTTAATGTGGAGATGGGACTATTCCTCAACTGTGGGTACCAAATCGGCCAGTTAAAAATGTCTCAATTTTCTAAGGACGGTGCGGATACATAAACACACAGACGCTCTGAGACCTTCCAACATTATGATATTACAAATGTCTTACATTTTAGGAATTTTCCAAGTAATTATTAGAAATTACTGCTCAATTAGTCATGGTGTTCCTCAAGAATCACTGGTAGGACCACTTTAATTCAAACTATATTACTTTTCCATTGGAAATATAATCTATGTTGATGACACCGAACTTTACATGTCTACAAAGCTGGGCTGTCATCAGGACAATATCATCTGAATATCAAATAAGTTCTTCCTTATTAGGTCAAAATCAAACACTTGACTATTTCCACTGATTACTGTCAAGTCCACGTTTACCCCCAAAGGAATAGTTGTGTTGTCATTTGAAACAACCTTTGGGTATGAAAAGCCCCACACTGATAACATTTCACATATTAAGTTAAGGTATAAGTTTTCACTGATGTGATACTACACACCTCACATTTACTGATTTACACCATGGTCATGTTCTGCTTTGATTTTTTTCAACTCCATTCTTAGGGATGTTCCCAATACATTTTTACATGTCGTCCAAATGATCCAAAACTCTGCTATTGGCATCATCACACACACAAAGTCCACTGTTCAACAAGTAACAGGCTCCCCGTACTTTTATGTACAGATGCACAAATCTATTGGCCAAGCATTGACACATATTCACCTTCTAACTGGAGTCATTGTCATCAGCCTGTCGGGCTTTTAATTGATACCTGCTTTCGTTTCGGTCCCTCTCCATCCTTAATTCTAGACTCAGTACAGGATTGCTGATATACCTCTTTCCATGTATTATCAACTAAACATGCTACAATCCCAGCTTTCTCAGACACACCAGTGCCGCTGCCTGCTGTTTAAGCCCCCTCCACCACCCCAGCATCCACCTGCAGACTCCACAGGAAATAAGCTTATTTATTCACCATTTTACAAAAGTTATATGTATATATCTGCAGACTGGAATGACCCGAGAGCTTAGATGTCAAACTGTATATGTATCCTGCTAATTAATTATACATTAACCCTTTTAGGACTGGCATTATAACAGGCCTCCTAGGTGTCTTCATATTTTCTTTCAAATAAAAGTGTCAGAAAATGTCTTTTTGCTAATTCTTTTGCACCTTGGTTTTCATGAAGAACTTAACTTTAAATATCTGGCCATTATCATTATTATAAATAATAAATGCTTAAAATGGTGTGTTTTAGTAAAAAAGAAAAAAATGGGCTTGAAGTTTTTAGCATATTTATTATCAGAAACAACTGTAAATGTCCAGAAGGAAACTTTTTGAGATTGCAGAAATAAACTTTCAACTATTTTATATTTGCTCAAACATGCTTTTTGGTCTGGAACATTCAGTATCCATATTATGACTTCATATTTTGTGTTATTTCCAGGCATTTTTTAACCTCTGTGGAAGTCTCTGAAACAGTTCCTTTCTACTTGTAATAGAGTCCCATTGCTGTCTTAAAGTGCAGGATCTCAGCTTTCCGATGCAGTTTGAATTTTGTGGATAGCACAAACAGTTCAGGAGTTACAGTCATTTCAATGCTGTCAAGTGCAAAATGCAGCGCTGGAGAGACTGCCGTTGTTAAAGGGTTAAAACGTGAACTATTCCAACTGAAAAAAAAAATCATTTTAAGGTGAGAAAATAGACTAATTGTAACACAACTTGGACAGACAAAAATAACGACACTTAACACATGGCAACGGCAGTAAACATATTTGCAGGTGTGTTTTGTAACTTGTGCGCAGAGACCACCTGCTTATTTTCAGACTTTTTATCGTCAAACCATGTGACTGCTGACTTGTAACTATCAAGTGTTGTTAATTATTCCTTTGAAAGTGTTGTGGTGGAATACAGTTCGATGTTGGCACATGACAAAGCAGATTTTTTTGTGTGTGTTTGTTTGCTGCAGGACAAATGGAGTTCCAGTATCCGACCGAGTCTGGAGCTGCTGGAGACGACTCTGATGATTCAGACGACATCATTGTGTCTCCATCACGGCCTCTGAGGAGGAGAGAAGTCCTGCTCTTATAAACCATATATGTTTTAGGGTTTTCAATGAGTATGAGACAATGAGTAGTAAAAGCACCTGTCAAAGACTGGATGTCAGGGGCCTAAACTGGGTTCTTACTGAACCCGTCTCTAATAGCTGGACAGTTCCAATATTAGGTTTATGAGGCATATACACTATATTTTCCATCTGCTGTTCTCATTGCTCTCAGTGAGTTTTCTACAGTAATAACCTGAATGTCATGGCAAAGTCAGGTGCAGGATCTTCTGAGACATAAATAACTCGGCTTGATCTATTCAGGATAATATTAAAATGTTTGATTAAATGTTTCCTGGTTCTTTGTCTGGGATGCAGGATCGCCCTGTTTTTGTGGTTTAAAGGTATAATTTGTAATAATGCTACTTTAAAACATTCAAAAATTACCTAAAATTATCACCAAAGTGGAAAGAAATGAGTTTTGAAATGGGGGAAAAAAAAGAATGCAAATTGGGCAGGTTTCCATCAGCTGGTTTGGAGCAAATAAACTTGTTAGAAGTTTGTGGTCAAGGCTAAGAGATGCATGGATGTAGACTAAAAAAAACTAAAACTGTAGAAGTAGAGGATTTAATTGCAATTTTCTATCTGGCTGTGATGTATTTTTCTTGGGTGAATTTATTTACACCGATGGACCTATGTGATCATTAGACCACTGCCCATGATAAGGAAAACTAACGCCACAGGGCCTTTGACCACAGTTGGAACAACAGCTTCAAAGAAACAACCTTAAGAGTCAAAGACAGTGAGAAAGTGATAAAAGAAGCACTGTTGTTGTTTTCTCCACTGGACACCACTGTAAATGAAAAGAACGGAGTTTGATGCTACATGTGTGAGTTTGATTCTGAGCCTTATGAAGTTATTATGGGACGTTATTATCTTTGCTAAGTTGCCGTTTGTTGATCCACGGTTCAGACTAAACTGTGACAGTTCTGACCTTGTTTGTTTGATTCCAAACAGATCTTTACTTCAGCTTTTGACAACATGAACCATACAGAAAACAGGTGATTTGTGGTTTTGCTGTGGCTGTTTTCTGTCTATAAACAGCTAAGCTAACAGAACTATAATGTAAACTATCAGCTGATGTAGCACGTGAAGATTTTAAGACTGTTATTTTGAGTGACTCAAAATAAATGTCTGAGTTTTAGTTTGAAGATGAAAACCTGATGATACATAATACAGATGTGTGTAAACAATGACCTTTATACTTTTTTCAGGCTGTGGATACATAGTGTTGATTTGTTGGTGGTTTTGGTTCCAAGTGTGTTCTAGTATGTGAATGAGACTTTAGAATGGTTGGGTTAGAACCCATGTTGTCATCTCATGTAGTTTCATGGTTTCAACTCCCCTCACAGCATCATCCCAGTTCTGTTAAAAGTCCTGTTTTTGTCAGTGGAGTCGAGTGGGTTTGAGGAGAACTTCAGTTGGAAATGTCGTTGAGGTCAACGGAAATCATGAGCCCTTTTTCAACTGCGGGAACTGTTATCATTTACTTGGGATTTCCAAAAACCTCAGTGCAAATTTTCCCAGGGAAAAAACCTTCCCTGATAAAAGTCCCTAGTATGGGGTTAAGACTTTTCAGATTCCCTGGAATCCTCAGGGTCGGGGCTATGTTCTGAAGAACGCTGATTGGTGGAACACACTTGCAGCGTTCCGTACTTCATCCTCCCTGTTTAATCCAGTGGCGTCTGCATCCTTTTTTTGTAGATCACATGGTTTTATTTGCGATGTCGTAAGCATAAGGAACAACAAAACAACTTGAGCGTCATCCATACTGGCATACTGTGTCACACACGATGACAGAGGTTTGCAGGTCACTGTTTTTAAGGTCATTGTTCTTTTTTGGCCTTCAGCTTCTTCTTACTGCCATCTACTGGACTGGAGGTGTAGTGCAGTTTCTTTTACCAATCCCTCATGTCAGACTGATTTGATTACATTTTTCCAAAACTTTGAGGTGGAACCACAAATCACACAGATTACCAGGAATCGTTTTACCCAGGTATATAAATTCCTTGAAATGTAGTTCCAGTAAATGTTGGGGGGAAAAGAGGCTATAGTTTACATGTTGACTGGTTTGGATACTAAGTACACTACTGTCTGATAATATAGCGCCCTCTTGTGCTAATTTTTGAATGTTTACCTTAACAAATTATACCTTTAACATTTGGACCAATAACAGGTTCTTGTCTTAAAAAGAGAATGCATCGTGTGCATTAGCTGAACGTCCAGTTTTGATCCCAGCTGTGGTTTATAATGTGAGCAAAACGGCTTTATTCAATAAGTCTGATTTATTAAGGGTATAAAGAATTAATTGTTTTGCCAAAGTGCCTACTGGATTGATTGGAATTTAATGGATAAATGTGATTGTCTTTTAGACTCACACAGGTTAGTTAGATGTCACATGTTTGTATGTGTAGTTAATGACTCATATTTTCTGTCATGCTTGAGTTATGATTATAATCTGTCCTGTGCGCTTAATAAATGATGGGTGTTGATAGATTTACAACTGATGCACTATTGAGCCAAACTGTGAATAAATTATAGATCAGCCTTCTGCAATACTAAACACACAGTCCGTACAGTGGAGGATATGCGGAGAGGGTCTGATGCCGATAATGTTTGTGCAAGTATGGAAGTAAATTAAGAGCCTGGATGAGAGCAGTTCTCCCCACATCATGTGTGTAAATGCAACCAATAAAGTGCTGTTTTATAATAAAACCACCAATGTCTGCGTGATGCGTCTGTTGCTGGAAAGTATATCTAGATCCTCTTGACATGCACTACCGTGATTCCAACGTCAGGGGGTGGCCTCTTTGCGCATTTGCTCCATCTCCCCCCCCCCAACCCCCCCACACACACATACAGACGTGCACACACACACACACACACACACACTGGCAGAGCCGTAGCTGCCGCAAAGCCCCGTCCTCCAGGGCTTCTTAAACACCGTGTTTGCTTCACGCTCCAACAATATCCTCCAATTGAGAAGCCGCAGCGCAGGACGCACTGAACCGACGGTCATTACCGAGGCGCAGAGGAGCACAAACCTCTGATTTAGGGAGGAAAACAAGGACTGCATCCTAGGACTGAGAGCAGAAAAAAAGAAGAAGAAACGAGACTAGGTTGCGGGTCAACGACTTTAACCCGTCGTGCGCCGCAGCGCTGGAGAGCTTTTACGCACACGCGAAAAAAACGTCTCGGTGAAATGTGAGCGGAGCCCGGGTCATCGACCGTTCCCCGGGTCTTTTCGATGTGTTTGGGGCTGCAGCTGCTCGCTCGGTACGGCTGCGTTGATGCAGCAGCAGCAGAAGAGAAGAGGCTGTGGTGGTCAAATCCAACAGCGGATCCGGGAAGACAATAGGTGAAATACGCGCCGGCCTGGACTCCATAGACTGCACTAAACCCGAGTCTGCGTCTGCTTCAGTGGTAAGGCTGGGTGAAACACGGTCCCTGCTACTCAACGGGGATTTGGGTTTTGTTTAACGAGTAAATTCCTGCTTTTTCTCCTCCTTGATTCCTTGGTGACTGTGAGACTGCGGTAGTTTTAACGCACAAGGCGGAATAAAGGCGCTTAATCCCGGGTTTGCTCACATTTTATTGACGATAAATAAGACCCGCGGCTGGTAAATGTGAGGATACCCACGGCTCGGTTGACCTACATATGTTGGCACAGTAAATTCAGCAGAATAGATCTGAGTCGTGCATGTGTGTGGGGTTTGATATAACGGCCATTTCACCGTCCACAACATCCATCCGCATGAAGCCTGGGCTTTTGCAGCATGGGCGTAAATTGGATGATGCTGTTGACATATTAAAGTACAGTAGGTCTGAATACAGTATGACCTCATAGCAACCAGGGTTTGATCACAATGGAGCATTTAAACCCTTCTCAGCATCAGCCTACCCACCAAGATACAGAACATGTCATGATTTATTGGCGGTACGGATGCTGTAATGCCATGTATGCTGCACCCACTTAAATATGTTATTGTATGTTTTATTACAGTGCATTTAAGCAGGGACGGAAAACACCATTTCCTTTATTCCTATTATGATTCTTTTTTTTTTTTTTTTTTTTTAGAAAAAAAGGGGGTTAATGTTATTACTTGATGTATTAAATGAAATCTACTGGTATTTTAATACTGAATGCACATTTGTGTGTCACATCTTTCAGTTTTGTCATTCATATGGCTGTGTATCGTTAAAAATGTTCAATACTGGTGCAATATGTTGGCTTTTACACCAGTTTCCGATATTGTTTGGATATGACATATTGAAGCTCAATTTCAACAATGCCAATATGGTTGTTTTTCTCTGTATAATCTTGTAAGCTTGATGACAAGTGTCTTAAGGTGAATTTGTTTTGAGGTTTGCCTTTAGCTCAAACTGAAACAACCATGCAGTAATCGTGATTTTCTGCAAGTTTGCTTTCCATTTAAATATATTTCACATTTTATCGACATTTTTAGGAGAATTTGCAGAAAAAATGCAAATTTATATGCATTTTATCATCGTGATTTAAAACTTTTAGATGTAGCCTCTTATATGATAACATACTGAGGAGCTTCTAAACGTAAGGTATTTTGACAAAAACCTGAAGATTTTTTGCCCCTTAACTGAACCACTGGCCTGAGTCATATAATGGATTTCCAGGGTTTGCCTTTGTCTAACATTTTTTTCTGGATCACTTCATACACAGTGGTATTCAGCCGCAATTTCCCATTTAACATGACTTTTATATTTGCTTCAGTGAATGTTGCAATCAACTCTTTGTTGCATATATGCACACTTAATTAACCTTTCTTTGGTGCACCAACTTTTCCTCTTAATATATAATCTTGAGATGCTCAGAGTAATGTCATAAATCAGGTTCATAGGGTTTTGGGAGCCATGCAGTGCTACTTTCAAATGACTTAATATATCTGGTGAAATGGCATTAGCGGCTACGGTTGTGCAAAGTGTGTAGCAGCTGTACTGACTTCTTCATGGGGTCATTTGCGTGCCATCTTGACACGGTCCTTGCATTTCTTTACAGTGACCTTGTGAGGAATTGGGTTAGACGCTACTGTGACAACCTGCAGAAACTGTAGCTGCTGAGGATGGCAGCCGTAGTGAACTACTCCCCGCCTTGGTGGGTGAAACTGCTCCACCGCTTGCCCCATTTCAACATGGAATTCCAGGTGGTGAGCAGTGACTTCAGGCCGAAGGACTCTGAATACCAGAAGGTAAGAGAGACACAAGTATGGGGGAATAATTACCTCCCACTCAGAACTCATCATCCCCTTCATCATGCAGCATCACCTCATCTCACCCCCTCCACCGCCCCGCTGCCTGCCCATACTATAATTTCACAGCAGAGTGGCTAAATGGTGACTGAGGATGTCCTGCAACCGCGGAGTTGTGGATTCACTCCCTGCCAGGATCAATGATGTGTTGGCCGTGCGCGTGTTCCAGACAGGGAACAGAGAGAAATGTCCTTGTTAAAAACACTGACCCACTACCTCGGCCATAAGTTTTATTGATACACGGTGTATCTTGCAGAAAAATGTGTCCCTGCAGCTCCCAATGCAAACCTATGGGGCCGTGAGATGAATACTAGGATTAGGGATGGGAACTGATAAGGGTTTAGCATTTCCAGTTCCATTATCAATATCACTTATTAATTCAGTTCCCAATAGATTCTCTCATCATTTCTCATTGTGTTAAGGAATCAACTATAGTACAGTGGCTTTGTTCGTATTCACTCTTTAATGTCAAATATGTACTAATATATTGTATTCAGTTTGAACAGACCTCATACAGGGTTGTACAGGTGTAGTTAAAGGAGTGTTAGATCTACCTGCTGCTCCTCTGAGCCTCGTCGTCACCTAAATGTAATTCTAAGACATGGAGATTATTCAGAAACAATAGTAAAGCAGGTTGACACAGTGAAATGACGCTAACATTAACAGTATCGATAGAACCCGGAGGAGTTTAATGTTAGCACCTGTGACAAAGGACACCTTACTGTAGGCTCCGCCTCCAGAGGCACCGCCCCCTTCACTCAGCAGCCAATTGGAGACGTTCCATTGGTGCAGTTTAATTGGAGGCTGTGGTTAAATCTTCCTTCATGTTGGAGGTATTTAACCCTTTGTCGTAATAGAAGCTCTGCAGCTGTTACCAATGGCCCTAGTGTCGTCTTTACTGGTGGAATACAACCAAACTTGAGAGGCTTCTCAACCAAAATACGGAACTGACATGATGATGTCACGCAACTGATAAGTAGAATCATTAAGCAAGCAGACTAACGATGCCAAGGAACTGAGCTACTGGGAACCGGTTCTGTACAAGACCCGGTTCTCCAGTCCCATCCTTGACCAGGAACGGAGAAAATCATGCACATAAACTGACCCTTTGCTGAGTCCATGCCAAGAGCAAGCTCTGTCCAATCCTACGTTAGCAAACGTAACTAGATAGGAGAGGCCCATCAAGCTTGTGAAAATGCTGATCCTCCAACTGCAACAGCCTTACATTTCACTTTTCCAAAGACAAACCCTTAAAGCTGCAGTACTTGATAGTATTTTTAGCATCACTGAGCAAAAATTCCATTACTTGTTTTCAGTATATTTTAATTCAAGTGATTTGAGAGGATGTGAGACCTGCATCTGCTCCTACTGTGTTTTCAGGCCATAGAAAATCTACCCTGTGACCCCCTGATTTTGACTAATCATAGGCAGGGAGGGTTAAATATGTGATTAATAGCTGTATATACACCAATCACTGATCAGATTCTGCCAGATGTGACCTGCACACAAGTCTGCTGCTCCACTTTGTCTCAACACGCCATGAATACACATACAGATGATACAAATACAGATGATGCCAGATTATCTGTATTTGTATTTATTCTTTTGATTGCACTGAGAGGAGAGAACTGTGGAAAGAAGTTATGTATTTTCACATTCTGGTGTTTTTTCCCCCCCCTGATTTCAGCTCTTGCAGCTTTAAGAGGAGAGATGCCGGATATTAAACTGTGTGAATGAGGAGCTCACTTAGAGCTGAATCCATCAAACTTTGCTTTATTATATACAGACACAGAATTTTCATTACGGACTATGGCCACATATAAACAAACCAAGAAATAATGTTTATGTCTTTTAATATGAGGATATCTGAAAACTAATATTAGGATTTTTACATTATTTTATAGCATTACAGTAACTAAGTATTCAATCAAATGTGGATCAGGTCTTTTATAGCAAATAATAGCAAATTTCAGTAATACTTCAGACATATTAATAAAAAAAAATAACAATTACAGTTGTGAGGTATATTCACAATATTTAATCATTTGTTAACTTATTACACAGTTTTTAGCTGCTGTTGTTTCTCGTTTCATCCTCAAACTGTACACAACTACACAACCTAAAGAACATACAGCCATAAAAACATAAAAATGACAAATGTCATGACAAAAAAATACACAGTGATTAAAAAGGTACTAAAACTAAAGATACAACAGACATAACAGACATATAAACAGCAACATTGCTGCTTGCAAATTGTCCATAATACTTTTTGTGAATGCAAGAAATTGAAATAAAATTGTCCAGTGTCAGTAATTTTGGAAGCTCATTCCAGTCTTTCGTTGCTGTATATTGACAAGATGACAGACTTCACTGTGAGTCTTGTCAGTGTAAGGAGGTGACCTTGTGTTGTAGGTAGCAGATGTGATTTGCAGTAGATGACACAGGTCATATTCCAACTAGTTTGAGTCTGTCACTTTTAAAACCTGTAAATTGTATTTGTCATTATTTCCTGACCTTAAATTGAATAGGATTTTAGATCTAATAAGGCAAAAATCACTAATGTACGTAGCTAAATTCCCGGAACTAATTGCAGTTGTTGTTTGATAAAACGTACTGAGTCGACAGCGCCCCCTCCAGAGAGCCGCTTTCTCTCAGGGCTTTGGCTCAGTTTTGCTGCATTTCATTAGTATCCTCAAACAAGGTGACTTCTAGTTCTCTGCAGCAGAAAACACTTTGGTTTTGGTGGGCCATATAAAGCCGAGACACCTTGTTGCAAATCGCGCTTTTCATGCAGTGCAGTCGCCCCCTCGGTCGTAGTTTGCTGACAGATAGGAGGAAGGGCGTGCAAGTTCAAGAGCTGAGCGTGGGAAGGCACCCACGGGCCACGAACAAGGGAGGGGAGATGAGAACTGGAAGGGAGACGGAGGAGGAGGAGGAACGGAGGAGATAAAAAAGAGAGACTGATTGGAGGCAAGAGCACAGAGTGAAGACTCGATGAGCCATGGGAGGTGCTGCTAAATTGCCAAATAGCCACTTCCTGCGAGCTATTCAATGTTTAACTAAGGGCCTTTGTGTGTGTGTGTGTCAATGTGTGTGACCACTGGAATTTTAAGGACCCCTTTTTAGACTAATTACATCCTGACATATTTCAGCAGACGGGGCGGTTTCTATGTCACTGAGCTTTCTGCGCCCTGATCATATGTTTGTACATTGTGTGTATGTACAGTAACGGCGCTTTGGTAGATGTTTGCATGTATGTATATATGATGTACAGTATGCTTACTTTCTGTGTCAGTGCGTATTTAGCACTTAGTGTTGATTGTCGAGGTGAGGTCACAGGCCTCCCTCAGGGGGTTTGTGTATTTGTGTGTGAATATAGGGGTTCTATTCAGAGTGGAATCATTAATTCTGGCTAGACTAGTGGAGGCAGAGGGAGGGCTAGAGGGTGAGAAGAACGCGAAGTAGGAGGCTGAATTGGATTGGGGGTAGGGGGAAGGGATGCAGGGAGGGGGGAGTGGGAAGGGGAGGGCGGTAGTCTGTTGTGAAAGAATGCTCTCTTTCTCTCTTTCTTTCACTCTTTCACTGAAGCCCCGTCTTTAGATTGGCTCAGTATATCTGTCTCAAAGGCTTTCATGCATCCACTCATCCAGCTGAGAAACACACAAACACACACCCATACAAACAAGGTCCACACAGTGTCCTTCAATGCACCGAGTATGTCACCACACCGAGCCATGACACTCACACACACACACACACACACACACACACACACACACACACGCACGCACACACACACACCCTCACACACACACACACACACACACACACACACACCACAGAGAGATTCTTCTGTGTTTTCTTTCTGATGTGATTTGGCACAGGTTCATTTGCATTCAGCTCTTCTCTAGCTCTGAATCAGCTCAGAACTTTGGTTTCACACAGTGTCACTCACTCACTCACTCACTCACTCACTGTTTCATTATTGCTCTCTTTCATGCACACTTATAAACTGTCGTGTATCCATTCACGAGTCGATTCGACAGCAGTTATTGCCCTGATGACTTTGTCGTCGATGCTGACTCTGTAGCTTTCTACCAAAAAAACTACTTTATATTTCTTCCTGAAGAGCTGAAATACAAACTCTTATCCCGAGGCTTTGCTACGCATTGGAATAACATGTGCGATTATCTGCGAGTGTGCATACGTGTGCCTGTTTGTATTATGGTAGAAATGCAGAGTCAGCTACCAGCAACAGTTAAAACAGCTGCAGAACATTACAGAGGAATCATGTGACTTGTAATGACACACACTCTCACACACATATTCCCAGCTGTGGAAAGTAAGTCAGTAATTGGTATTTTGAGGAGTATGCCACAGTGTGCACAGTGGAAGACATGATCTCACAGCATTTTTAGGAGGAAAGGATCAAAGTGGATCAGTGACAAAAAAGGAGCTACCCTCGGATCATTCAATAGGATTCAACCAAAGAAAAGTAAAGTGAAACCAAGTGTGGAAGTATGTTTAAGTTTAGTGCAGCATGACTGCAAATAAAAAATAACAAGTCCTCTGTAGAAAGTCAAGTTTTTGCATAGTAATAATAATAATTACAATAATAGCAGGAATAATATATGAAAAAATAAAGACATAAAAATATGGATCTACGTGAAGTGCAAAATCTAATCTAATCTAATCTAAAACAGCATTCAAATCAGAAATGGGTTTTATTATTTAGTATATTATCACATACCAGGAATTTGGTTTGGTCTGCTGGTGATTTAACCCTCAAAGACTGAAACATTCACCAGTGACCAAAAGCATCTACTGATCTAAAATGTAAAAAAATAATCATTATACCACTAATCCTATCAATACATGTAAATAATTGGTGTACAATACAGTTTGTTGTCTTTTCATGGTCTTCAGATATGACCCATTTGGACATTCAGAGGCTCTGTAGTTACCGTGGAAACACCGTCATCTTCTACAACATGGATTCACCAGTAAAACCCATGGAATTGGATCAATGACAGTGGTTGTAGATGCTTGTTTTTGTGTTCAGTTAATGATAGATTTTACTGAAAAAGTCACCTTTTCTTCAGTTTTCTCTGGTTTGATATAATAACCTTCTAACCTACATATACATCAGTAAGTTAAATATAGGAAAGTACCTGATTTTCACAGAACAAGGCAAAATGCAAAAGATAATATAATAAATAGTGATAAATCACTTAGGAAAGGTTTAATGTAGAGAAAAATCGTAAAACTAGTTCTAGGTTTTAAAGGTTAACAACAAACAATGGTCATTGTGTAGATACTTTACATAAAAAACAAGACAAACAGAGTATTCCAACACATTGAAGCAGCCATCCGTGGTGCCAGTTTGGGGGACAATATTAGACCAACCAAAAACAAGACGAAGTTAATTCAAATAATAAGAAAAAAAATACAAAATTGGTCTCATTCACCTTATCAGGACCCTCAAATGTGTACTGTATATGGTTGCACTTCTGGAGCTTCAGTTTATCAAAAACTAGTTGTACTTAAGGAGTTACATTAACACAGGATTTAGCAACACAAATGTTTCATGACGTTTAGCAGCACTTATTCCTAATCAACTGCCTATTAGCATTACTTAGCGGTATCAGATAGGTTGTTTAATGGACATTCTGACGTTATCATTCTCTAACACAACTGCATATTATAGCACTTGTGGGTGTGAATGCAGGGAATTTGCTCTAAATCTGCTTGTGAGCATAGGATGGGCCACTAATTTTGACAAGTCATTACTCAGAATTGCAGCACATGAAACTCAATTAACCCTTTCTGAACAGGTAACGGCACTGTCCGGCCTACGACTTAGTCATGGTGTCACTTCAGTAAAAGAAACATGAACGTAAAATGCAAGATAAACTATTGCCACGCCCACACGCTCACCCAAACTCCTATAAACACAATAATCCAGGGGTTCACACCCTGCACATAACACAGAACATGACACATAGACTGTCAAACACCCACAGTGCAATGCAGCAACATACCCACAGAACACACAGTATGTTAACATTAAGCACATAGCTAGCGTTACTTGGCAGTGCACATAATGCTAAACTGCTGGTGTGGTGCATGATTTTAGGTAGGTACACATAAGCAAGGGTCAAGGACATTGGCTCCAAAATGAAGCCAATGCAGAAGTATCGTAAAGTTGTGATACCATTAACAGCCACTGGGGTTGGACCCAAAAAGGCCTGGCTCCCATAAGCCACTTTTACACAGAGATCCCAAAAAAAGGTGAGACGGTGATCCCACCTTTTTTCCACCATTGACCGATTTACACAGCCAAGCCAAAGGAGTAACAGAGGTGAGACAGGCTGGACGTCTACACAGTGGACCTGCGTTCCGGAATAAAGGTGAAATATTCCTGGAACAGAAGTGCTGTGTAAAAGGGGCTATAGACTTATATAGTATTTCTGTAAAAATACAAAGCCTAATAACTTTCTCAAGGACTCATGTCAGTCTCACCCATTTTATTTTGAACCTCTGAAAAGTGATGAGGTAGTCCATCTTTAAATTATTGCTCCATTAATAACATCTCAGGTCTGTTCACTGTTAGGATTTCAATGAAAGTTTGCTCACCTCCCAAGTCAGACTTTTGAAGTCTCTGTTTATTTAATAAAAATGATTTTTCCCTGATGGACATCTCCACTGTAGATGGGGTTTAATGATTCTACCAACATTTCACAGAGCTAGTGTGTAGCATTAGCTCATTACCTCTGACCCCTCAGGCTCCTGTAGCCCCACCCCTTTTGTCCAAATATGGTCACTTCCGGCTCTCAAAAGCCTAATCACAAATTAGTGGCTTCAAAACAGCAGTTCAGAAACCAATGGTAACTTCATGGTTCCTCTGTCCACTAATTATATACAGTTTGTCTGTGTGGTGAGCTTCACTTGCTCTTCCTCAGTTTCACCTTCTAGTCTGTGTGGATATTTCTGGCTCCAAAAAAAGAGGACTGTGGCAGCCAAAATGCCGAAATTGCAGCTCCAAAATACTTGGAGTGGGTGACGCCACTGTGGTCACATCCATATCTATTACAGTGGTTTTTTTTTCCTTAGTATTCCTCCAGCCTGTTCACTTTCTAACAAGCCTTTTGTTTATTCATACTTTACTGAAGTAAACAAAGACACAAAAACACAATAGGTACACGCATCTCAGCTGAAATGGTTGAAATGGAAAAGGGGAAAACTATTGTGTTTCAGCATTAATGACATGACCTAGCCTTTGTTGGACCAGTGTTTTGGATGAACTCTGACCTAGTGTACAGGTGAATACTGGCGGAATAAACCCGAGGTCAGCCGGTGCCTGGGGACAGAAGTTAAGAGGATAGTAGGCCAACGCCGACCACAGAGTGAAACACAGGCAGGGAGAGTGCAAGGACGGTTCACTGAGGTGGAAGTGATTGATCCTGTCAGCCCCAACACACACACACACACACACACACACACACACACACACACACACACTGACAAGAGCACATACACACAAACACTCACACCGAAATGGACAGATTGAAAGTAGATCACTGTGCCCGGGTGTTTAACGTTTAGCCCCGCCCCCAGACTGCGAGCTGATCTCCAGAAGCCGCGATGTGCACCACACACACACACACACACACACACACACACA
>JAPQRQ010000001.1:23337850-23350026 GCA_037367365.1 Apogon talboti
TGGAAAAAAGTTTTGGGACACCCTTAAAATTTTACACAGTCTCAAATATTATCATGAAACATTTGCGGAAAAATGCAAATTAGTATTTTTTTGTTTATTGTTAACAAGAAAAAAATAACACAACTAAATTCTTGCCAGTTTCATCATGTCATGCCCTGGATGTGTTTCATTATCTGCTGAAACATCCATTTTTGACCTCGATGGAACAGAGCATGTGCAGAAGGGAACATGTGGGTTTGGAGAATGGAACAATACTTGCAATAGTTCAATGACTTAAGAGTGATTCTTAATATAATTTCTAATATTATATAATGTTTCACAAATGCACGGAGTGATCAAACATTTTTTCCACCTCTGTTTGTACAATGTATATGGTATAGTATAAATACATTAATATATAGACTGAAAATGTCCACAGATGGGACAGTCATTTAATGCTATTTTCATGCAACAGGCTAGTTCTTGAGGGAAAGTCTGACTTTTAGACTTTTAAGTTTATGTTTCTGAAAAGATCACATTTTGGGATAAACTAAACCATCTTCCAACCGCATGACTAAAATCTTTAAGCCATAAATCTTTTAGGATAAATTCCCCGTATCAGCCGGCATGTGCTTTGTTGGACAACATTGACTGCGGAGTTTACGAAGTGTACTTGAATGCATCATGAAGTCCCCACCTCTTTATGCATCACACACTCCAGCATAGACAGCAGAGGACACAAACAGTACAAACTCTCAGCTTAGTTTTTATACCTTAACTCCTTTGGTACTTTTCAGTTTTTCTCACCTATTAGAAAATCTACCCACATTTGCCACTTAGTTGGGGTACATTTCCGACCCTCCTGCTTCAAACAACCCCCCCACCCCTCTCACTTGTACTTTTTATTTGTACTCCGTCACTAAGATGTTTTCCCAGGGACCAAGTGTTTCACTTAGTGTGAATCTGTGTTCTGTAATACCAGTGCAGTTGATACCCTTAAACGTATCAAGTTATTATTCAGGTCAACGTCCAGGTCGTCTACAACAGACAGTGCCTGAAGAGGGGACAGATATATCCACAAAGACCCCTCCCCTCTCCTACAACACACTATTCTCAGTTTTGCCCTCAGGAAGGTGATTCAGGAGTCTCAGAACCAGGACCGCCAGGTTCAGATGCAGCTTTTACCCCAGTATCATCACAAACCTGAACTCTGACCCCCTGAAGACATTTAGGCTACGTTCAGACTGCAGGCAAATGTCGCCCAAATCCGATTTTTATTTTTTTTGTCCATATGTGACCTGTATCCGATCTGTTAAAGACAGTTTGAAAGCACAAATCCGACCCAGGCCGCTTTCATATGTGGTCCTAAATCTGATACGTATCTGATATTTTGCAATGCGACTCCAGTTTGAACGGCCAGGTCGCATTTATCCGACCTTTACATCACTGAAATGCGACAAACGTTACAATTCTGCGTCCCAGGAGGAGGAGTGACATGAAAAACATATTTACTTCGTTAAACACAGTGTGTGCCTGCGTGGTCACGTATTACGTCATGACCGCTTTTGCGCATGCGGGTCACTTCAGGGTCGCATTCAGTTCATACTCGAAACTGATAGAAGGCGCATTTAACGTGTAATATGAACGAGCCTGAAAAAAAATCGGATTTCACCAAAAAATCCGAATTGTGCATTAAGACCTGCCGTCTGAACGTAGCCATAGTTTTCAGTTTTACATCTGTCTGTACCTTTATCTGCTGCTGCTGTGATATTATTTATGTATTCCAGTCAGTGTTGCATATTTGGTTTACATCACCGACAGATCATGGTTAAACAGTTCAGACTTTAATAAACATAGTCCTGTTTAGTCCTTGTACGTATTAATATTTTATTGGTACTTTTCTTTATGCTATATCTTCTTTGTAGTAAATCCATCATTTGTATTTACATCTGTCCCAAATCAAGGCACAACATGAGCCTTTCAGTTGTTGTTCCATTCCTCCTGTAATGACCTGGGTTTCCTGTCTCTGCTGCCCTGTGTGCAGGACTACGTTCAGGCTCTGACAGGCCTGTGTTATGACGGAGTGGAAGGCCTCATCTACCTGGTTCTCTTCTCCTTTGTCACTGCTTTGATGTTCTCCTCCATTGTATGCAGTGTTCCTCATACCTGGCCTGGCAAGAGGTAACACACACATCACAAGTCTTCACATCCATAAATCCATCTCTAGTTAACTTGCACACTAACAGCTAACATGTTACTAGTTCTAACTTCTTAATTGTCTGACTAGCTAATTTTGTGGACTTGAAAACAGGGGAAAGAACCAGTCAGAGTCTACGTGGTGCCCATGCATGTCATTCTTTACGTGTATTTGCGTCCCAGGCTGTCGTATCCTTCTGTTTGTCCTCCTGCCTATCTTTGCATCCATCCACTTTTCTCTGCAAGTTTTGTTTCTTTTGCCGTCAGCACTGCCAGTCTGGCTGATTGTTTGTTTCTGTGTTTGTACATACCTCTCATTTCCTTTTCTCCAATGTGGACCTGGAGCACCCGCGTTTGTGTTAGATTATATATCACCACTTTATTTTTTCTGTGCCCCACTTTGTCCTTCTGTTCCTTCCCTTCCTCTCTCCCTGTCCTGATTTGGAAATGCCTTGGGCTTCAGCGAATGATGGTGGATACTGAGGAAACTCAATGACCCTATGGTCCAATAAAAATGCCTATTTAATACAAATAGCCAATCAAATAACTAAACAAGCCCGTGGTGGGTAGTGCTTAGTGTGTAAAATGATTGCAGTGATCACACTGGCGAGCGGTTCTGATTATGAAAACATGGCTGTGCCATAGTAGTTGTGTTTGACACTTGTTGGTGGATGTGGATTGCCAGCAATGCTGCTATATAGCTAAGTATATAATAATAACAATCCATAACATCGCCCTAGAGACCCTGCATTAAACAACAGTAAGTGCTCTTGGGTTGGCATCTGTTAGCTTAGCTGCATTAAGGCTGTCTGAGTGAAACACCGCCATCTGGTGTCCAGCCAGGGTAATGACTTGTTTTCTATCTTTTGTCTCTATTCACATAGGGTTTTCTTAAATACATGTCATACAGCTCACTCTCTTTTTACATGCTTGAATGTACAACCAACAAGTAATATTTCACAGAAGAAAAAGGATGACAGGACCTACTTACACTTAAGGCCTTTTCACACCTGAGAATCCAAACCACGGTTCATGTTTTTGATGCAGTTTATGCGCAGATGAGGATTCACACCTGCAGTTTTGGTCCGAATGTCTGGACCGACTGCCTGATAATAACTAATAACCAACAAGCTAAAGGGTCTATAGTCACTTAGGGCTGAGACTTCAGTTTCATAGTCATGTTTATGTTACATTTCATATAATTGATCTATTTTTTTTGACATTGCAAATTTTGAGAGCACATTAACATCCACTTTTGGCCTATTTAAGGGCCACGATGAACTTGTTTGAGTCACATGCTAATCACACAAACCAGCTGATCCAAATGTTAAAACGGTTCCATTAAAACGATGGATGTTATACATGATGGATGTTATAAGGCTAAAGAACTTTGCATGGCAACACCTACATCCTACTGCCATCACATCCGTGGGCTGTGTCTCATCTTGGTGTTGATCTGGTTTCAAAGTGTGGCCCTTGTCTAGTTGATCAACAGATACATTTTGTTGCCACTAATATTACTACCATTGTGATATTTCTATCAGCTGCACCAAAGTGAAGCACAGTATTCAAGTTTTAGCATTTTCATGTTTTTCTTTTTTTTCACGTTGAGTTTTTATGACTTTGTTGTGACCATAATTCTTTTAAATTATCTTCCTCTCCCCGTGTTTTTTAAAGCAGCTCATGTTTTGGTGATTTTCCATATTTTTCTTAACGATTGGCAATATTCCAGTGTAACTTCTTGTGATTAGCATAGACGTATGAACCATCCAAAAAACAAACCCAACCATTGTTCACTTTGATCTGTTTGACTTTAAACCAACGTTTGGCCATTCAGTTCAGGTGAAGTTTCAAAACTCTGAAAAATCCAAAATTCCAGACCAAACGTGAGGTGTGAAAGTGTCCTAAGTGGTTTATTCCCAATAGGCATCATGAAGCCAGTACATTTCTGTAGCCAGAGATCAAACTTCCAAATCAGCACATATCTTAATTTAATGCCTCATTCTGTTGCGTTGCTGGCCGTTTTACATTTTTGACCATTTTTTGTCTGAAAATGGTTTGCCCAAACCAGCCATATTATCTCCTTTTTTCCTGATGTTTTTGCTTTAATTTTCATGGAGCACTTAGAGATGCATGAAATAAAGAATTAAAAAAAACAAAAACAAACAAACCCCAAAACAAAACTCTTAGTGCTGCTTGGACCACTTGAAAGGGATAGTGATTCCCTGGAGTATGTTAAGAGAAGATGACTGCATGAAGATAATGACTGCATGTTTTCACTTATAAAGGGGATTCAGGGAGTAGTACTGAGTGTCATACGGTTCAATCATATGTATTTGTACACAGCAGCATAGCTTTAGGGGTGTGCTTTGCTGGGGAAAGGGGTTGTGCAGTTGTACTAGAGTCCCAGCTGTACTTGTAGTGTTGTAGTTGAATGCTACCCATATTGTTTTTTTCTGTTCAGCTGCTTTGGGGCTGGAGGCCTGGCCTGACCCAGTCTGTTGTATCAGAGGACTCCACGCAGTAAAACCTCCCCCTCTCCTAACTTCCTCTTAAACCACTTGTTTACACTCTGTTGTCTCTCTCGGATCTCCCTCCCCTCTGCCTTCTCCCCTCCCTCCCTCCTCCTCCTCCCCTCCCTCCCTCCCTCCTACCCATCATGCCCTCTCGTGCCCTGCCCTTACCCTGACCAATTGAAGGACGGATGAGGAAGACGGAGAGGACGAGTCGGGTGCCTCAAGGGGCGGCGTGCACGATAACCTGTACCGCGTTCACATGCCCAGTCTCTACAGCTGTGGCTCCAGCTACGGTAGTGAAGCTAGCCTGCCCGCTACAGCCCACACTGTCAGCAATGCCCCCGTCACTGAATACATGTGAGTTAGCACCCATCGCTAGCTAGAGGCTAGCAGGATCAATACACTGCCTGGCGTAGGTAGATGGTGCCTGCCCCCCCCAAGACTAGAGACATAGACACACTCACTGCCTGCGACTCGTCAGGTTAGAATGACTAGTTCAATGCAATGTATAGTTCACACTGTGACACACTGTCAGCAGTAATTGTCACTTAATGAGTTAGAACCATTCACTAGCTTTCCCTCTGATGGAGAAACAGCTGCCTGCTGTGTCGGCCAGCCTGCCTGTTCCAATGTTAGCAAACAAAAGGAGATTCAGGGCTGCACTCACCGTAGCATAAGTTAGTAATTATCACCGTGCTTGCTATCCATTTATTACAGTTTTCCACAAAGGAGGAGTCTTTACATTTCTAGCCTGCCACTGCTTGCTACTGTTTTAGACATGAGTCGATGATTAAGCACAATATGTCGTTTGCTGTAATTAAGTGAAACTCTGATGATAGAACAAGAGAAACCAACAGTGCCTTTATTCTGAAGGTTCGTCTCATAAAGCCTTAAGTGTCCATGTTTTGCAAGTTTTGGGCCAATCACAAATCATGTATTCGAAATGACACTAATTGATGTATTCCAAAGAATAATCTAATTCTCAGTTTCAGTGAAGATATAAATACTTACTTGGAAGAGGTGATTACTAGGATTGTACTGATCTGTCATCTGATTATCATCATCAGTTGATATGTGTCTTTTTGGCTATTGATCTAGCAGTCAGTCATGTGACATTCACCCATGGTCTTGATGGGTGTTCATCTGTTGTCATATGAGCCCATTTCCTGATGATGTGACCGCTCACATTCTCTCTGTTCAGTTCTTTTTCACTAAGACCAGTTTAACATGCTGCCGTAGAGTTCGTAGTGTCCTGAATGTCCAGTGGCCCATGGTGAAGCATGTACAGCTCTGCTGATAAGTCAGTGTGGACACTAAACTGCCTGCTAGTGGTTTTAAAAACAAAAACATTGATATCGGCCCAATTGTTATTTTACACATCAGTACTGGCATTGGTTTGGAATTTCAGGATCAGTACATTCCTGGTAGTCACCTAAAATTAATGTTTTGACATAAAGAGCAGAAAACCTGGGCCAAATCTGCATATAAGACCAATGTAACACCGTAAAAAACGGCTGGTTGATTCAGTTTGATTCAGTTAAGTCGACTTGTTTTGACTCAATAAAAGCTTCAGTTGAAAGAAATCATGAAAAAAACACACCAGTGTTTGAAAACACACCATTCCTTGTGCAGCTGTAAAGATAGACAACACAATACTTTTTTATACTGTTACATACTTTTGGTAGTGGAGCTGCTGCATTTGGAATAAACCACAGTCTGTCACCCATTCAGTTACCCACTGTCACAGACTGAATCTGACTAAAGCTTGAAAGCAGAGCGGAAAGGGCGCAGAGGTCTGGTTTCGTCTCTGAACACCCAACAACATGTTTAGGGTTAGGATTACATCTGACCATACTTCAAATGATGGAGCTCAGATTGTGTTTCATGTTAAACACAGAAACGAGATGTCCTGTTACAAGTCTAACAAGTCTAACCCAGGCATAACATTCATGAAAACAGCGGCTGTTACAAGGCTGTGTTATATCCTTTTAGCCTGTCGACTTAGGGTCAGGGTTCAGTGAGGGTTGAAGACTTGACTGAGTCAAACTGAGTGAACGTGTCCATTCAGTCAGCTGTCAAAGATCTCAGTTATAATGATCATTTTCACTTCCGTTGTGTCTCAGTGTTTCTGATTCACTGCTTGTGGAAACGATGCTTTTTTGGCAGTGACTTCTGTTGGATGTTGGATCTTCTTTGAATGAAGCAGAGTAGTCCTCTCACAAGTGTACCATACTTGAGAAAATATATGAAATACATGTATACATGTAGCTATGGTTGAAATATGCAACGAAGTGTCAATCTTAAGTAGCTGTCATGTGTCTGTGTTGTGTAGTGACGCCAGTGTTCAGTTTCTAAAGTAGCCCTATCCATAATGGAAATGGACCAAAACATGCAAAACCATGGATTAGTTCTGTGAGTCTGAAAGAAATCTGTTAATTGTTTTGAGCTGTATTTTGTTTATGAGTTGTCTGCTACTCTTCCAAACTGACAGCAGCTATCTACTCTGTAGGATAATTTACTTGTTCCCTTCAGACACTCTTAACATTAGCCAACGTCAGATATAAATACTGGAAGCCAAGGAACTGGCTTTAAATTACTCGGGACACTTTAAGCTAAATGAGCAACTACTTCATTAAACATGTTAGTTAAATACTGAAAATGTCACGATAAGAGTTACTTTTACAAACACGCAGACCATTTGTCAGAGTAAATGTTTCATTACTTGCATTATTAAACAGTGTTTCCTAGTTTTAGACTGACACAGTGGCCTCTAACTCCTGGATACATGATACCGAGTCTCAGCCCATCATTTGCAATTCTCAGGCTATTGTCAGAGAGTAATTATAATATGCTTAAGGCCAGACCTCAGATCAGCAGAACCAGTGGCAGGGTGACCACATGCAGTAACCTCTTATTCTATAATGCAGGAGCCAGAACGCAAACTTTCAGAACCCTCGGTGTGAGAACACCCCCCTGATTGGCAGGGAGTCCCCTCCACCCTCTGTAAGTGCACACTTTCTAGATCACACTCTCCCTCCACTGTCTTCCAATACCCACAGGACTGCTGGGAAATATTGAAAACTGACGAACCCACAGCGATGCAAATGTCTTATTCAAAATGTAAAGAGGCGCTGATGAATTATTCTTTTTTTGATGTTAACACCAAGCTAGTGTGGATATTGGAAGGAAGTGTCCGATCCCTACACCAATGCAAGTGTCCTCTGTGCTCAAAGAAGACCCTGTCACTTCTTTAAGGTCATTTTGGCAGCCTGGGAAAACTGTAGGCTTAAAAAGAAGTTGGTTGTTAGTGGGATTTGCATCAAAAGAGGCAAATACATGCTATGTTCCTGGTTTCTATCAGGAGTCTTCAGTTGGCTCGGCCTAATCCATGTTAGACACAGAGTTGTCCTCTATTTCTGATGTACAAAGTGGTTTCACTGTGGCCGCCAGTGCCATGTGATGACTGTTTGCAGACCATGAAACTCCATCTATCTGCTGCTGACCAGCACAGAGACAGCGCTGACAGAACACTGACAGAGTGTTTAGACGCTAACGGCAGGAGCAGGTTTGTCTGCAGTAGAAAACACTATGCTGCCTGTGTTGCAGGTGACTGAATCGCTCTTATTGTTTTAACCCTTATGCCTCACTAGGGACATTTTTTGGCTTTTTAATTTAGACTTTTTTTTCAGTTTTAGTCGTGTGATTGCATATAAAATAAATTTTCTTAACCTTTTACTCAGTTCGATCGCTGGTGAGCAGTTTAGAGTTAGTTTTGCACATGAATGAGCTGAAGTAGTTGAGGTTCTGTTTTAGCCTCCTGTTACACAAACACAGTCCAGAACACAGTCTTATACATGCACTTTGTCCTTACAGTTCTTTTGTTCTAAGCCTAACATTAACTCTAAGTGGAAGTACCTGAACAAAGGTGGATGATAAAGGGCTGTAAATGTTTTGAATGTTAGACGTTCAACCTCAGCTCCTGTAATAAGTCTATAATAAACTCAGCTGATACTCAATTCCTTAAATAAACATATGGACAAAACCCATGAAAACTGCACATTTCTAATCCCATAACAGCATAAAATCCTATATTCTATTATGTACATTAGGGGCTGTATTAAAAATTGAAGTTTAGATTATTTTCCATCATATACAGTAGAACTCATGTGTGCCCTATGGGGTAAATACATACACTGTTCCTCTGCAGATGAGTGTATGCAACCAAAATGATGTGTGTGTGTGTGTGTGTTCATCTGAAGGTTGACGAGTGATGTGTGTATGAGGACGTTTACGTTTGAAGTTAGAAAAACAGTATTTCATCAATTTAGAAAAAGCAGCTCCAGGTCAAAGGCTGGCATTTAGGTGATTAAAATTCTGAAAATAACTGAAAACGTCATGATCAGGCCTGATGTTGAAAGATACGTTTAGTACAAGTGGAAACTAATGTTTAAATATAATATTTCTTTTGCAGTAATAGGAAAGGGATATATTTACTTACACTGCACAGAAATACGTCAAAACCAGTGTTACAAATAAATGATGCATCTCTGACGCTGATAGTCCGTTTGTCCTGGTATTTGTTATACAGACAGTAATTAATTTTTTCTTACCACAGCAGTGGTATTATATAAACAAACCAGCATTTGATGGGTTAAAATGATAAAAAATCAACAAATATTTTTGTTAATTCTGATCAGAATTAAAAGTGGTTAATATGTTTAACTCAGTGAAATTGGTAAGTAATATTAATGTTCTCCTCTAAAACAGGGGTGTCAAACTCATTTTGGTTCAGGGGCCACATTCAGCCCAATGTGATCTCAAGCGGGCCAGACCAGTAAAATGATGACAACTTCAAGTTTTTCCTCTTTGTTTTAGTATAAAAAAAACCCATTAAATTATGCAAATATTTACATGTTACAAAAAGATGTGAATAACCTGAAAAAAGAGGCATTTCATTCCAAAAATGCATAAAATTTTAACAATATTATGCCTCAACTTATTATTTATACATGTACATTACACACAATCTTACACAAACATTTGATAACAGGCATAATATTGTTAAAATTTTGGAATTTGGAACCAAAATAAGAACAATTTCTACAGTATTGCATCTCAGCATATTATTAACACAACTTACAGATCACAGTGGATGTAGAAATGAACAAAACATTCAGTAACAGGCAGAAGATTGTTAAAATTGCACATTTCAAGTTGTTCATATTTGTTTTTATTTATGTATTTATTTCCATTTTATTGTGAAAGGATAGTTTGTGAATGTAAATATTTTCATAGTGTAACGTTATTTTTTTCACTCACATTTTTTTCACATAATTTTTCACAAAGAACATTTGTAGTTGTCATTATTTATAGGTTATTATGTTGGTCTGTATACGGAACTTGAACTAAAATGATTTTGACAACCTGTTAATATGACTGTAAATATCTTTCACTGCGGATTGGAACCTTTGACGGGCCGGATTTGGCCCGCGGGCCACATGTTTGACACCCCAGCTCTAAAACATAAGGAACTGTCTTTAATGTGAGGCACAAGGGTTAAATGAAAACAGATTGTGATTTTCACAAGGTGCTGCAGAGTTCATAGCTGTAAATATTGTAACATGCAGTATGCGGGGCTACGGTAGTGATGACTGATGAGGTGTTCTCAACAAAAACCAGTGAAATGACACTTGTTAGGATGCATTCCTTGCTCCGTTGCCATATCCTGCATTCAAATGCAGTGTTTTTGGAGTCATGCCCCTGTGAAAGACTCGAGCCCAAGCCTCTAAAGTTCCTGCTCCCCCTCCCCCTGTTCCCACAGTGTGTCTATGTGTGCATTATCTGGTCGAGGTGTATGTGTTCTCTGTTTCTGTGCCCCCCCACCCCCCGCCCTTCACCATTAAACAGTCACCGGAGCACATTTCCCACCTCCACTGTTGAACTGTAGCAGTCGCCAACGCGGCCCCGGTGCATCGTTTTTTAGGCGGGGTGGGGGCTGTCGATGTGAAGCCACCGCCCGGGGCCTGAGCGCTCGCCTGCCATCGGCCTCTGCCACGACTGGAAACAACAAGAAACCTCCGACTGTAACTAGTTAGACCACTAACTCATACCAGGCTAACCTACTACATCAGAACTAGAGCACTAACTTCAAACCACTGGCAAAATGGACCACATGTGCTAATTTACAATAACACAATCCAGAGCTAATCAGCTGTTAGAATAATGAATGACTGTTGTAATCAAAACCCTGGCTGTCCAAATGACTGGTGAAAGTATTTTACATCTTATCTGTTTTATCTGTACTTTCTGATATTGCATGTTGGTGTTGTTCCTATATCATCATTATGTCACACAAGGACCATCATTGTAACTGATCAGTGAAGCTAATGTTAGATTAGAAATCAGTGAAGAACACTGAACATTACCAAGTGTAGCTCATCCTGCTGTACATGTATGTCCTGGAAACCAGACGCAAAGTACACATAACACTAGAGCTGCAGCTATCGATTATTATGGTTAGTGATTAATCTATTGATTCAATTCAATTATTTGAATAGGAGAAAAAAGTATCAAAAATGCAAAAAGACTATTCCAGATCCAGCTGAAACAACCACAAAAAGTATAAAAGTAAAAGGATATATAAAAAATAGAAGAAAAATAGAAATAACAACAATAACAACAGTATATAAGTATATATAAAAATATGTATAGATATAAAAACAAACAAGTCAAATGACATCTACAAACAGTATGTGCACTGCAGTCTTCAATACACTAACTTACTAACAACTTCAGATGGAACTAACATACAACTTTGTGGTGATCCTGGCGTCATGTGCATCACAATAAGGTGTGAAACACAACAGCGGAACCAATGTTTAGCAGCAGCGGAATTAAGGAAACAAAGCCTCAATTCAGGAAATCATTTTTTTAAATCGATTTGAGTCAATTAATTGATTAATTGTTTCAGCTCTGCATAACACTTTACCAAGGACACTTTAATTTATGTACATTTATAACCCATATGAAGGACTAGCAAAATCTAATTTGTTATTAAATAAATGTACTCATGTTTATTTCAGTCTTAATTGTTATGTATAGAGAGCCAAAGTCCCGCCTCTTCCGGTTGTTTTGGAAACTAACATTCGATGGTAAGAAAGAAGTTATTTTCTGATCCTGATTGAATTATGTCATCATTTACACATATGATGTTTGTGAATTTCAAAGGTAGTTTTACAAGTCCAATAGGTCACAGTTTGCTGTAAAACCATTGAATTTCAGACCCTGGAAGTACATAAATATAAAGAGTACACACCTAACAGTAGCAGAGGGGACGTCATCGTAACTGTCTCTCCATAATCTGTTCAGATTTACTGAAGATTTCTCTGCAGCTTCAATAGGACTGCAGTGAATTTCACCTCCTATGATACTTTTTCACTTCACTCTGAGATTATGTTAAAATATATACTTATATATACTTATATA
>JAPQRQ010000001.1:23388873-23400699 GCA_037367365.1 Apogon talboti
TTTCAACTATTTTACATCTGCTCAAACATGCTTTTTGGTCTGGAACATTCAGTATCCATATTATGGCTTCATATTTTGTGTTACTTCCAGGCGTTTTTCAGCCTGTGTGGAAGTCTCTGAGCCAGTTCCTTTCTACTTGTGCCGTAAAGTGTTATATACTGTCAAAAAGCTCAGAATCTCAGCTTTCCGATGTCATTTGAATTTTGTGGATAGCACAAATGGTTCAGGAGTTACAGTCATTTGAATGGTGTAAAGTGCAAAATGCAGAGAAATTGCCGTTGTTAAAGGGTTAAGGTTACATATGTTACAAGTCATTATTAAAACGTATGAAAACAACAAGTTCTAACCTCTATATTTTGTTCACTTGTGCATCTACATCAGATCAAATGTCACAACGTGCAAAGGAGGCCATGATTCTCATAAAGTAACAGCCAGTTTCATTTGACGGCCTCTCTGTGGGGTCGTATCTCCAAAGATGGACGATGCAGCAGCGCCTCCTTCCTCTCTATGTTCAAGTGAAGCCAAAATCCTGCTGGGATGGCGGCTGCCATCTTGGTTTGATGGCGTAAATCAAAGCCATAGTTTGGACACTAGAGTCACGGATGAGTTTTCTTGACAGGGTTTGGTCATTAGAGCTGTCAATCACCCTTTTGGATACCAGCAAGGAACTCACTGGAGAGAATAATCAGAAAGATGTGAGTGATACAAACACAATCAGCTTGATAAAATATACCAAAAAAAAAAGACAGAAATCACTGTATTGGATGTGTATTTTTATTGACGCTCAGGACACATTTTCAAAACAGGGTTGTCACTTTGTTTTTAATGCATGTTTTTGAGCAATTATTGATGATATATATATATATATTTTTCATTGAACCAAGGAGTAAACGTGTATAGAGGAAACAGGTGCACCTTTTTAAAATATATTCAGAACTAGTGCATATTGAACTTATATGATTGATCATATAACGTTTACATAATGTAATGTAACTTTTTGAACTGGTATTATTTTACTGGTCCGGCTCAGATCATATTGGGTTGAATGTGGCCCCTGAACTAATGAGTTTGACACCTCTGCTGTAAATGGTGAGGACAGGCGTTACCTTTAGCATCTCCTTTATGGGACCATTCTTTAAAATGCAGAGGAGACAGTGTTATCTCTCAGCTCCTTATGACACCATCCGACCGTTCATGAAAATGATGATCAACATAACTGACGGTGGATGCAGATTATCATTCTGTTTGTTAAGCGTTTTCTGTTTCATTCCGTATGCCAGATAATCTCCTGCATATATGGAATATATTCAGTGCAACCACAGGGTTAAACCATATCCTGGATCATCTCTTCAATGGGAACAGACGTGTAAACAGCCTTGACTCAGCTGTGGGTAAGTACATTTGAGGATTAAGAAGTTATTAAAAATGTACTCAGATGATGTATGGAACTGACCCTTTGCTAAACCCCAACAGTAATTTGGAGACCTAACACTCGGTAGATTTGGCTTGGGTAACAGCGAACTAAACCATGTTTTATTTCAGCCAGTTATGTTCCTTTTGGGGCGACACGGTGGTGCAGTGGATAGCAGTGACGCCTCGATTCCAACCCCCTTTCTGTGTGGAGTTTGCATGTTCTCTCCGTGTCTGTGTGGGTTCTCTCCGGGTACTCCGGCTTCCTCCCACCATCCAAAGACATGCACTGATAGGTTAATTGGTTAATCTAAAATGGCCCATAGGTATGAATGTGTGATTGGTTGTTCGTCTCTATATGTCGGCCTTGTGATGAACTGGCGATGCATCCAGGTTGTACCCGCCCTCACCCATAGGTAGCTGGGATAGACTCCAACACCCCTGCGACCCTAAAGCAGATTCAGAAGATGAATGAATGAATGAATGAATGCATGAATGTTCCTTTTTTGTCTTATATGTTGTTCATTCATTTACACAGGAATGACCTATTAACCAGGGTTTCTATGTAAAGGTAAATGTGGTGCCTGGAACAAACACAGTAAAGACACAAGTACAAATAGAGCTAACAACTGACATGGAACACATATATTTGCATTAGAAATCTTATACCACATTACACAGACTCAAAGATTGTTTTATGAAATATTCCTTTATATGTTGCAGTGACATATTGAAGAATGGTAGCAAAGGCCAAACAGATGCAGATATACACAGCTCAGACGGAGATGGGTACTGTTTTAGTGATGACTCACAAACCTTGAGAGGTTTGGATACTGACAGTCAGGAAAAAGGAAAAATCGAATTAACATTACACAGAAATCCATCTCAAGGCCAGGTAATGAGAAACAAAATGTTTACAGAACACAATCTGGATGGAGCACAGAGGGCTTCTGTTGGCACGGCTCATTTCATGGTTTTTTCTGGTTTTGTCCATCCTGCTTTGCTGTCCTTCATTATCTGTCCACTCTTTTTGGTCAACTCATCTGTTATCTTGTCCAGCGTCTGAAGCGTACCGTCTGTCTGAGTCGTTGCCAGAGGTACAATAGGTACTTTCCAGCGGCTGCTTCGCCGCGGCGATGGAGACGGCTGTGTGAGCGGCAGAAGCCTCCTGGTCAGCGCTCGTGTTTCACATCATGCCTGTTTTCATACTGTAACACCATTAAAGCCACTTTAACAATGAAATATGTGTGTTTAATGTGTCTCAGACCTCTTGTTTCTTTTCCAGCATAAATAAACCAACAGACAAGAGACACTTCCTTTCGTTATATGGGATGTTTGACAATTTCTAGTTGGAGCGTGGGGGGCGTCTGTGCATGTATGCATGCATGCGTGTGTGTGTGTGTGTGTGTCTGTGTGTGTGTGAGGCTACAAGGAGAGGTCTTGTCATCTTAACCAGGATTGTACAGTCATGTGCTTCTCATTAAAATACTTCCCTTAGTTTTAGATAAAAGGACTGATGCTGCACAGTCAATATGTGAGTGCATGTGTGTCAAAGGGGCAGAGTACATGCATTCATGTGTAAAAAAACCTGGTAAAAGTAGAAAGTCATTCTTTATTGCATTAAAAGTGAAAAAGTGCAGGCTGTTAAGTCTAAAATGGGACAATTTTTTTTGTGTGTATTTGTACTGGTCTTTTCTGTAAAAGAATATAATTAAATGTTAAAGTTAATTTTAAAATAGAGTTAAAAAAAAAAAAACCCTGAAAGTACTGAGCATTAACTATTGGGGTTTTTGCACTGGCTCCCACTCACCTCGACTCAGTTTTGGTCATTTTCCATTTACGATTGAACGCCACCTCAATGTGGGTGGAGTCATCATAACAAGGCGGCTGGAAACTCCTATGACATCATTTGTGTGCGACACAAACACAACACAACAATGGAGGACATGGAGTCGCTCTGGTGACTCATCCAATCAGTGGCCTGCAGTCTGTTGACGCTGACTCTGCTCGCTTGGAACCCCCGTCGGTTTGGTACCAAAAAAGTACCTGTTGCCAGATAATATCACCTAATGGAAAACACTAAACAGGTACTAGTGGAAAAAAGCCCCATTTGTTTCAATGTTCAAATCAGTTGTTTACATCTTTAACATTATTTTCTTATTGTGTTTTATCTGAATCATCTTATATGGGTTTTTTCATATTGTTTTATCTTGTTACGGCTTTTACATCATTTTTGTATTGTTGCGTCTTTTACGCCTTTACTATCTTGTTTCTTTTTTTTAATTACATTTTTTACTTTAGTACCACTTTTACATTTTTTTGTATTTTGCAATCAGATTATGTCCTTTCCCTCTTGTTGCATCATTCTTATTTTTTTAAAATTGTTTAATTGTTTTTTCTTCCTGTTGCTGCATCTTTTGTTATTTATACAATGTTGCATTGGTGCAGTTTTGTTTATGCACAGTCTTTGTTGCATTTCATATATTGCTTTTGTCTTGTTGTGTCTTTTTGGTTGTTTTGGCCTGTATGTTTTAAACTTTTCTATGCATTATTGTTCCATTCATTTAGGCTGGAATTGTACTTGATGGCAGGAAGATGTGATGATTCAGAATGAAAACAATTCATAATTCACACACAATTCACATGCATGAAAACTAAAGTAACAAACCCGTCACCGATATATCAGCTGGATATTAGTATCGACTGATATTTGCTGATATCGACCAATGTCAGCATCAGCGTATGAGATGTCTTTTTTTTTATTTACCAATGATGGTAACAGATATTTATCTGTCGTGTTACATTAAAGGTTCTGTTTGTTTGAGTTTTTGTTCAGTCAAAGATGGATAAAGAATATGATGAAAGAAAGAAAAACTTTATAATGAATATTCCTTTGCTCAGAGTAAATAAACAACAACAAAAAAAAAAGAAACAGAACGTAACATTGGTATTCACGTTAGCTATTGTACAACATGTTCAACTACTGGAGTCAGCGAAGAAGTTTGCAATATAAACATCCCTGAATATTTTTGAGAAAATATAGGGAATAAAAGTACAGTGCTGTTTTAACAGGTATTGCTAACTCCTTTGTGTGTGTGATTGTTGCTCTGTTTGATTGGATCAGGTTATAAATATGTGTAAATGTGTATGTTTTACTCAGGGTCAGGATTAGAAACAAAGACAGAAAGAAAAAAACTTGTAAAAAAACCATTAAAGTACAGACAAGTATTTGTGCATCATCACTTCCCAAATGTATTGTTTGTCTTTTGCCTAATCTCACTGTTACAGTTAATTTAAGTCCTTATGAGTTTGACTAGTGTTTCTATCAGGCTCTATAATAACTGTGTCAATGAAATGAAATAATTTTGTGTTCTAATATTTCTGCACTGTTACACTGATGATAATGGTGATAATGATTACACAACGCTCAGAGCCACATGAGACATAATCATATGATTAATCAAAAACAAGAAAAAAGCTCCATGGATGACCTGGCAGCTACTTACGCAAAGCTGATTAACTTGGATCATGTGAGTCCATTAAATGATATCTCAAGTGCACATACCACCCAGAGAGAGTGTGTGTGTTTCTGTGTGCGAGTCCATGTGTGTGTGTTAGGTGGAAGGCGCCTTCCAGCGGTAAATGGACACAGTGAATGAACTGAAGCAGAGAATCTCAGATCACAAGATTTCACAGCAGTAAAATAAAGAATGCATGTGCAGTGTGTTTGTTACCATGATGTGACTCTGTCTGAGACGCCGGCCCGTGATGAGCGACGTGATGCTGTGGTGGTTCATAGCATCATTTAATTTGATCTGTTGTTACTTCTCACCCATGTTTTTGTCTAATCTTTATTTTTAATGACTAATTCATGAAGTTTTTAGTCTCAGTTGTAGTGGTTTTGATTCTCTTTGGCTTTTTTCATTGTTTTGTGGCTGCGACTGTAGAACTGTAGATGTGAACTCTAAGTGAAAACGTACAATTCCAGACACTTGAAATACACATTCACTCAGGAACACAAAAATGTACTGAGATTATCGCTGGGCATGGTACTGTCAATGCGTATTTCAAGTGCCTGGAAATGTAAGTTTTTCATCCAGTGGAAGCTTTGGTCTCTTATCAAATGCATTCGTTCAGTTCTTCTGTTGAAGACGTTAAAGTACTGAGGCTACTTCAAAGCCCAAATGTCACCTTGTTAAACAGGACAGATTTTTCTGTGCTACTATCAGCTGAAATACTTCAACATATGCACAAGTTACAACTTGAATCCACCACCAGAATTATAATGGGGATGGCAAAGATGGTAACAGGACTAAATATGACGTTACATACAAGTTTTTGTTGTTGGGAAATATAACATAGAGTTAGTGTAGCTATCACATGAAAACATTACAGTTTCATCTGCCCACTAATAAGTCAAACAGGAGCTGGTGCCATAGTTTTGTCCTAGTTCAATCTTAAATGGGGGTACGCGTACCCCCACGGGTGCTTGGAAGAAGCCACGGGGGTACTTGAAATTTTTGTGGAAAAATACATTAAATAAGTCATCATGTACTGAATACAAAATAAATAATGAGAATTAATGCTGAGATTAATGCTAAAACACAATAAATACATTCATTTAACAAAATTAACACTCCTACTTTTATTGTCGATCACCTTATTTAAGCTTTGGTAACATTTTAAGAACAATTCTATTTTATGTTATTCAAGATGAGTTTATTTGAGTAATTAAGTAATTATTTTTGATTATTAATGACCAATATATTTATTTTTCTTATGAGTGAGAGAGGGCACTTTTCAGTTTATCTTTTGCACACAAAACCTACTAATAAAAGTCTGTTATTTTTAATATATTACAGTTCACTATAATATGTTTGTTTACAAAGTTTTGAAAATAAAAACAGACACCTTTGGCACAGCAACACATTTGGCCTAATTTTTTCAATGAAAATGCTGAAGCGAGAGTTGGGAGTACTTGGCTAAAAAAGTGTGTTTCAGGAGGTACTCCACTGTAAAAAGTTTGGGAACCACTGCCCTGGTTAACGTGCATTTTTAACATTTTCTTGGTGGTTGATATTAACTATTTCAAGTCCTCACCTTCTCTTCTAGTAACACAATTAAAGTTGGATCAAGAAATTATTCATTTCTTGTCACTGACCGCCATTAATATATATATATATATATTTTTGTTCCGAAGTTTGATTCCATGGGACACACTGGAGAAGGCAGGACTTTGGTTTTGTATAAAGTCTGGTCCACACTCAGACATACAGTAGTAGTCGACAGTGGCGGTCCGTGTATTTCAGATCCAGGCCTTTAGTGGTATTCTACCTGGTGTAGCCCAACTCTGAATATTAATACTATTCCATCAGTGATAGACAAAAAAACACAATATAGTCAGAAACCAATGAACACAGCTCAGCAGGTCTCCTGTCACTCCTGCCACAGCTGCACCATGTGCATCATGTCAAGAACAATTTGCAACATTTAATGAATAAAATGACCAAAACATACAAACGTTTATGAAATCCATTACACTCAACAGTCTGTCTGTGACCAAATCCATTTCTCCTCCTCTGTCGGCCGTTGTGGGTTGAGAATCTAAATGTGCTTTTCTTACTTCCTGCTGTCACTACAACATCTCCACCAGCGGCTCCTCAGAACTCCCCCTACATATAATCATCTCCACAGAATCAGTCACATCAGACGCAGCCCAGTGTGTTACAGCATGTGTCTGAGTCTCACAGCGACGGTCGGACACACAAACAGAGATGAGGAAGACAAATAATGCGTGGGAGGAGGAGGGAAATTAACTGTTGTTTCATCTGGGTCTGGGCCAAATGATGTGTAATAAGTCTGCATTATTTTTGCCACACATGCGTAAAGACAAACAAACCCAACGGGGGACGGAGCGAGGCTAAAATAACAAGAGAAAAGAAAACAAATGAAGCAGAAGGTCAAAGGTTAATGTGTCTGGTGGCAAATGTGCACACTTTCTCAGCATAGATAGATCGATGGATTACTCATATTGAAACCTTTTTTTTTTAGCAAAAAAAGTAAAAACCTTTTCATTTTGTTTATATAGTAGGGGGAACGGGGTTGTTTGTCCCAATTTTTGCTCTTGTGTGAACATCTGATCAGCACGTCTTAGAATAGTCATTCCTACATTGCAGTAAAGCTTAAAGTCTTGGGCTTTAATAGGCATCCCTTTCATTCTTTTAACTTATTTTACCAGTGATTTATAAACCATCAAAGGCATTCTGACACACTGTGACAACCAACTCCATCTCTGGGTAAAACAATCCAAATAGGCTGAACAAGTGGACTATTCACTGTCTGAAACCCAGTGATGACAGACAAAGGGTCTGCGCTCTCCAAATATGCAGAGTTCACGCGCCCACCGCTCGCACATCACACGCTGCTCCCAGACCTCCTCTGAACGGCTGTTGGAGAACGCTTCCACACAAACAACACCGATAGATTCCTCTTCATCTGATGAAGACTCATGTTCACGGTTGTCTTCTGTTGCTTTCTTGATATTGATGTTTCCTGTTCTATTTGTTGCTTCACTGGGGAGTGGGTGAAATTTTTTATTTATTTATTTATTTATTTATTTATTTCCTTTATTTAACCAGGAAATCCCATTGAGATTAGAAATCTCTTTTCCAAGGGAGACCTGGCCAAGGTAGCAGCCAACAAGTCCAAACAACACAAAACACATACAGAATAATAAAACAATGAAACACAATACAGTTATTCAACGATAATGGGATCAAGAGAAACAGTGACTTTCCTCCTTCACTGCATTCCCCATGATACTTTGAAAATCACTAACAGAAATTAGTGTATATAGTTTTAAAGTTTTTCAAGATTATTCCACAACCATGGAGCATTGTAGGAAAATGCTGTTTTTCCAAAGTCTGTCAGAACTCAGAGAACAGTCAAATGCAACCACTTGGAGGAACGTAGATGGAGACGACTATGGTTAACAGACAGAAGATTACTGAGCTACTGAGGGAGTTTACCATCAGTGCTTTATAGATGAATAGGAACCAATGATTGAAAATGGAGCTTGATAGAGCTTTCTCTTCTAGGGCCTCAGGTCTTCTGGAGCCGCTGCTCTCCGTCCAGTGGATGGTTCTGGAGGTGTAGTGGGGTGAGCTGGGTTGGACTCTGGGTGCACCGGGCTCTGCAGTTCTATAATTAATACCACACATCTTGGCAGTGTTCAGGAATAGTCTTCTTTTTTGATTTCACCTCCCTGACTGCCATCACCATCACATCTGGTAGAGTCTGGCCCCTCTTGGTCTTTTGAACAAAACTTCTCCCCATGTTCCTACATATGAGACAGAATTCGATCTGAATTTAAATGAATACTTCATACCTCCTTCTACATGCTAGTTTTTAATAATGACAATTGTTTTGCTATAAATCCAACTGGAATTTTATTTTGATTTTAATTCATTATAATTGTATTTTTCTAATGGTAAAAATATTGTGTCATAAAACCAGCCATGAAAAAAATACTGACAAACATAATATTTAAAAACTGACATGAAAAACAGTGATCTCCTGTGAACGTAGGATGTTCAACCAACCCCAACTGAAACTTTTGGCTGGCCACAAAGCTAACAACCATCCAGCAACTAGCTGGCTAGTAAATGACAAATAAAACTCCAGCTTTCCCTTCATACTTTTTGATGGTAACAACTTCTTTGTTAGAAACCTATTGAGTAAAAGCCCAGAAGAAAAACAGTGAAGTGCTTCATATTTCCAAATTGACATGAAACGTGTTAAATGAACACATTTTGTGTTGTGTTGAAGTTAATGCATTAATGAGCGAGTCCAGAAACGAGCCCCTGGAAAAAACAGACTATGATGGGAATGCGCTGACACTGACGGCCTGTTTCATCTTGTTTCCTGTCAACAGTGTCCGATCCTTTTAGGGTAAAATGCAGTAAAGGCCACATTTCCAGGGAACTGATATAACATGAACACAGACAGAAGTTCAAAGAGTTTCTGTCACTGAATGTAACATATTTTTTTTTAAATCCATTATTTAATCTCTAAACATGATGTCTGGTTGAAGTGTCTTTACATTGGTGGTGGTAGAAGGTACATGTGGTTCAGATGTAATAATGGTCTTGGATCTTGCTCATAATGTCACAGGTCAGGTTAAATCCTGTTTATGTTTCTTCCTTCCCAAACCTTTGACCCTTCCGCTCACTCCAGCCCCTGAAATCTCCCCCTTCTCCTAATAATTCACCTTTAACCTCTGCTTCGGTTGCCCCTGAAATTGAATCCGCCCTGTGTCCAGACCTCCTCCGGTGCATCCTGACGTTGACATACACAACCACCGCCTTTAACCCCGTCCATGAGCTCCAACATGAAGCCATGATAACTGTAGGAGAGGCTCTGGTCTGTGAGTGGAACCTGACCTGGACCATAGTCACTGTCTGTGAAACTGATTTGAGCTCATTTGTCGTTTTAGCATCATTTTTGATATATTATAGGCATTTTGGAAAGATGAAAATTATGTTTGTTGGTTTAGTAAAGTTCTAACATCCACACATATGCATTTGTAAGTCTCTGTGTTTAGATCCAATCTGACATACTGTATGTGAAGTATGTACAGCAAAAAGCGAAAGTTTCAGGGCCAAAACAACTTCTACAAACCAAAGTGGTCATATTTATTGTGACCTCCCTTTTACACTTATCACGTCTTTAAGCCTTTTGTTCAGACAATATGAGATTAATGGTGTTAATTTTCTCATTTCATTCAACACACGTCAGATGTTTCTAGTTGTTTGTGTTGCATCTTGTCATGGGATTAGGGGTCACACTAAATAATGACGTTAACCTTTAAAACACATTTAATTCAGTTTTTCTGCACGTATTTCCTGTATTCTCTTGTTGAAGCCTAAGAAAAGAGAATGAGAAAGAAATATGTTCATTTGTACATTGCACATTGAAAAACAACAAAGATAAAGGTGGAATAAGACTTTTACGCCGAACTATACACTTTTTCTTGTAACTGATTTTGAGTTACTAGCGTATGATGTGGGAGAAGGGAAAATAAAGCAGCAGATCAGGTTTTTTTCCTCCATGGAGTGATAAATCTTCAGCTGTTATTGAATATTGAAGACATATATAGTGTGCAAATGTATGAGAACTTTCTTAAAGGGACACATGTGACTTATGACCTCTGTGTGTGTTTAGCTGCCTGGGAATAGAGACAAATACATCTACTTTATGTCACACTGTAAAGACGTAATACGATAAAAACACATAATAATAACACAAATCACCAAAACTATGCACAAAGTCTAAATAAACTCAACTGATATTTTAATCAAATCACACATATCATGCACTTACAACCAAAGGCAGTGTAAGTATTAAGACAACACTCTCCTCTATGGGTTCAAGAGTAGTGAAAACTTGTGTCCAATGTCTTCACATTGTTTAAGACCTGTGTAAAATAGTTGACTTTAAGAAACTATGCATTTCAGGCTTTAGAAGAGGTCGATGTCACAATGCTGTTTCCTCCCTTTTGTATAATCTGAATTATGGATGTGACTGATTTATTATAATACAAAGACAATGGCAAAAATACAATATAATACAATACAATACTCAATATTGACTATTGTCGTGTTCTGTGATGGTGTAGGTTAACAAACTTCCACCTATCATAATGGAGGCGACATGATTTCAACAGTAAATGGATTCCACTCCTGTGCATGTACACTGGGACAAAGACAACAGTCCCATTAAACGGTTTAGTCCAGCTACGGTCACAGCTCGACTAAGGTGTGCATGTAAACGTACTGGCACCTCAAGGCTCTCCTATAACTTGCATTGGAGGGGGGGGTCTACTGTGCATGTGCCATTTATGACATGAGTCTATATGGTGAAGGGAGTTTAATCTAAACTAGAATAAAGTCTAATCATGAAGAGACAACTGTCTATTCAAGCAGCATTTGGGTCTGCATTAAAAAACAAACAGGCAGCCACAGCAGGTATGGAATGTATTATTATATGATGAGAACTATAGAACTGCATGGACTGAATATTAAATATCTTTGAACACAGCCAGTGACTGAGTGAATCACACAACGTTGTCAAATATAGGCCTATACCTCTGCTGTATCCTGTTGTTTCTAATTTTACATTATTTGGAATTCAATGCCAGGACTGAGGACAACCGTATTAAAACCAACTCTGCTTTGGTTCCAAAAGTGGTCACATTATTGAGGTTACATTGTATTAATTTTATTAGTGTAAGACAATAATAAAATACAGTTTCATGTGATTTTAAGCATTTATAATGTTAATTTTGCCTCGCTTCGTACCCTTGAACCCCCACCAGGACTCGGACCCTGGACCCCACCAGGGTCCTGTGCCCCCCCC
>JAPQRQ010000001.1:23405193-23418946 GCA_037367365.1 Apogon talboti
TTTTTTGGGATCTGCCACTGCATAGTGTTTAGCATTAGCTCACCCCTGACTCCTCACAGATGGCTCTGAACCTGCATACACGTGTAGTTTTGCCTTTTTGCCTTAACATGGCCACCTGTGGCTCCAAAAAGCCACCATGGCAACTACTGACAGTTCAGAACCTGATGGGTGACATCTCAGCTCCTCTGTGCACTAATTGAACACAGTCTATGGTTAGTTCAGTCATTAAATCTGACCCCATGAAGGCTAACAGAAGCTGCCCTTTACACAAGATGAGACAAGACCAAAGAGCAAACTACTGTACCAGCATCACAAGTTAAAACCGCGGCGTGTGTGAGTGAAAATAAAGCTCATGGCGGCGCATTAATCTGCAGGATGAAAGGAGCTGACACCTTTCAGTCTGTGTGAATATGATAGTGACAGAGTGTCTTATCTTATCAGCGAGCTCCAAACAGGCCTGCAGCAGAGGTGTGTCACAGCAGTGTGACACCTGCAAGTCTGCACTCACACACTCCAATTACATCCTCATTATGGACTCACACACACACACACACACACACACACACACACACACACACACACACACACACACACACGCACACACACACTCACATACACAGTACACACACACACACACACGCACACACTTTAGACGACACTCCATACTCATGATTTCTTTTTTCCTCTCAACTTCATCAGTCCTTTTCTGTGTTGTTCTCCATGTCCTTGCACTTTAACAGTCTACTTATGGTAGTTTACACTGTTCATGTAAATATTTAATACATAAATATATAACTCATTTACTTCATCATACATAAATTACTAGAATATGCCAACTCTTGAGTATCAGATTTGGCTCTTCACAGTGAAAGGGTGCTGTGCTATACTTGGACTGTCACATCAGACTGTGATAAGGTTGAAAAGGTTTCTCTCCTCTTCAAGACTTCTCCCTTTCCTGAATAACGTGTGAGTGACTTCAGAAAATTATTAATCTTAAAAGGTGTTATTCATTTTTTGAAGGTGACGAACTGATTAAGCCTAAAAGTGTACATTTTTCATGACACTGCTCTTCCTCCTGCAGTACTATACTGTGGGTATCATCATGCATAATATAACCAAGATGAGTCTTTGGTGACGTCTGAGTGAACGGCCCAGTGAAATGTGTCATCTATTAAATCCATTAAACAAACCTAGGTTTAAGGTCGACATAAAACAGCACAGTGTGAGCTTTTATCTGTTCTCATTGGATTAGGGCATAACCTATAATACAAATAGCTTTGTTTGCATTAACTCTCATGTCAAATATGTAGTAATATGGGTTCCAAAGGTGTAGTTAAAGGAGTGTTAGATCTACCTGCTGCTCCTCTGAGCCTTGTCATCATCTAAATGTAATTCTAGGACATGGAGATTATTCAGAAACAACAGTAAAGCAGGTTGACACAGTGAAATGACGCTAACATTAACAGTATCGATAGAACCCGGAGGAGTTTAATGTTAGCGCCTGTGACAGAGGACGCCTTACTGTAGGCTCCACCTCCAGAGTCACCGCCCCCTTCGTTAAACAGCCAATCAAAGGCGTTCCATTGGTGTAGTTTAATTGGGTGCTGTAGTTAAATGTTTCTACATGTTGGAGGTATTTAACCTTTTGTTGTAATGGAGCTGGTGAAATAAAACCATACTTTAGAGGCTTCTCAACCAAAAATTCAGAAATGACGTGATGACACATTTGACGTGATGACGACGCAAAACTAATGCCTGGAATTATTAAGCAAACGGACTAACAAATTCAAGGAACTGAGCGACTGAGAACTGGTTTTCAATTCCCATCCCTAATGACAGGTGGTCACTATGCACTGTGTTTACGGACGTAAGTATGTCTTTCCCGCCGCTCCTCCTCCTGGGACGCCGAATTGTAACGTTTATTGCATTTCAATGACGTAAAGGTCGTATAAATGCGACCTGGCCGTTCAGACTGAAGTCACATTGCAAAATATCAGATACGTATCAGATTTAGGACCACATAAGAAAGTGGTCTGGATCAGATTTGTGCTGTTCAGACTGTCTTTAACAGATCGGATACAGGTCACATGTGGACAAAAAAAAAAAAAAACGGATTTGGGCCACATTTGCCTGCAGTCTGAACGTAGCTATAGTATTGTAATCAGTTTTAGTGTGTTTCACCTCTTCCTCTCCAGCGCCACCATCTTGTCCAAATACAGGCACTTCCCCTCCAAAAATAACAAGATGATGATGACAGTTAAAATGTCAACCCCAACACAGTGGGTGGCGTCACGGAGGCTTCCTGCCCTTTATACAAACTCAGTCTATGATCAAACCAGTCATACAGTCTTGATGAAGACCTGTTTACATGAAAAGTATATCCTCTATTATTGCTTTATTCGCTTGGAAACAAAGTTTTCCTGAACATTAAGTAGTCCTCCAATCCAAACGCCAAGTGCAAAATGATTTAATTGAATTTTCTGAATCTGTTCTGACCATAAATAGTTGATGTTGTGTGCTATTAATACTGATAGGTCATTAAGTTAAACAACTGTTGAGAGTGTGACAATATGTGTGAGAGTGTGATGTTTTTTTTTTTGTGTGTGCGACTGTAATCTCCTAGAGAGACCAAATCAAATCATGGATAAGTGATACCAAAATAAATCAGTACACTGTCTCTCGACACCAGTGAGTCATGATAGCGTGAGAACAACAGCTCCTCTTTTTCGCACACACAAAATGAACTGCCCCCGTAGTGCAACACTTTCCACTGACACTGATAAGCAAACAACCCCAGGGATGTGTAAAATGTCTTTCATTACTGCCCCTGCCTTCTCTGTATGTTAGCATTTTCAATTAAATATGTGAGTTTATTCACATATGCAGCTCAAACGTTTCCTCTAAAACTCCCACCTGTAGCTCTCTCAGTGTAACATGCATGGAGTTAATTCTTTTCATTCTCTTCAGAACCCAGACCTGTCAAGAAGATTCACTGGAAACCAATTAAAAGTTAACTTTGAGGTTCAATTCAGATCCACAGGCGAACCTCTGGTCAGATTACTGTAATCCACGCTGACCCTCAGACCATATCTGGAGATTGTCCCAGGCGCTTCCAGTTATGGAGACGAAAGCCGCTCCAATCCTCTGAAATGCTTCAAGTTTTTCTCTTTGTTGAGTCGACCTTAGAGGGAAACATGCAGACTTCTTCAAGACACTGCTCAGGCTATCAATCTGCTGCATGTGGCCGATGGTGTTTGTGAGGCGTTTCTTCCGGGTGGTTCTGCTGACTCCCCTGAATGCTAAGGAGCGACTAGCTCATTAGCAGAAAGCAAACCATCAGCTCCACTTTCAGTCGATAATGCTAATATTGATGCGATGCTAGTGTCAGTCACACTGGAAAGCTGCTACGTGAAGGAACTGGACTGTGGTAACTGTTTGGAGAATGAAGAGTTTGTAGGTGACACATCAATATAAAGGCACGGCACATTAGCTTTGTGTGTGCTAATGTGAAGTTCATGTTGGAGTCTGGGTTATATTAATAAATGATCAGGTCACAGAAAAACTAATGCCTCGTTGCCTTTGTTGTCTTTTTTTTCTAAACTTTTTAACTTTTTAGCCCATTGACAACACTCTTTATCATCTCACCGCTTTACCGCATCATCATCGTCATCGTCGTCGTCATCATCTTCTTCATCATCATCATCATCATCGTTGTCGTTATCGTCATCAACATCATCATCATCATCATCACCATCATCATCATCATCGTTGTCATCATCATTATCATCGTCGTCGTCGTCGTCGTCGTCGTCATCATCATCATCGTTGTCATCATCATCATCATCATCATCATCATCGTCATCATCATCATCATCATCATCATCATGTACTTTCATTACTTCATCAGATCAGTGTAACCTTTGGCATTTGGTAACTTTTTCCAACAGAAGTTTTAAACTGGGGCATTAACCTTAAAAGTCCTAAAAGCCTAAAGCCTCAGTGTGAACCTCAGACAGACAGTTTAATCCTCACGGCTTTCAACACAGATTACTGAACTCAACCCTGAATTAGGAATGGATATTTTGATTTTAAAGTATGGCCAACAAAACAAATCACAATTATGCAGATCACAAACCACAGACTGCGGTTAACTGCCAGACATGCACTGCCCACAACAATGGGCATTCATTGTCTTTAGAGAATAGAAGCAGCACAAAAGAACCGATCATTAACAATGCTCTAAATATGAGTACATATGGCCAAATGGATGGAGCCTGTTCTGACATGGAGACAGCTCCTCGTGAACCATCCTATGAATGATGGCATTGCATTCTGTTATCATTATCATTATCTATTATTATATGATTGGATTTCCCTGTGGGGATAAATAAAATGCATCACTGTGAACGGTATAGGCCTCAGTGATTGCCTGATTACCATAATTAGGAGAAAAACAAACCTTTCCAAAGATCAGCTTTCATCCAGCTGTCACATGAGGACATTTTAATGCCAGTGTTAAAAAGACATGGCTCACAAATGTCTGACGGTAGTGTGTAGTGTTTGTACCTTCCAGCACTTTGTAACTCAAGTGGTTTGACAGGAAACAAGAATTCTAAACTGTTCTGTCGACATTTGATGGAGGTTTTGGCCATTGAAGGTGCTTTCAGACAGGTAAGGGGGATAAATATGAGTGACAGTTGTAATTATGGATGCCATCAGATATGACTCTACTGCTCTAATCCACGAGCCGACACAGATGTTTACAAAAGTGATTTCAGTTTTTTTATATTTAGTGTTTTGACAAAAGAAAAAAAACGCAGAAGGAAGGTTAATCTGGCATTTTCGATTGAATTCTGAGCTTTGGCAGCTGTGATACATTATGCAGATGCTTTTTGAAGGTTTTAAGTCAGGAAAATGAAGTTAGAGATGATTTGGTTTCCTGGACAGTATTGGAAAGCTGTGATTGAGATACGGTATTAAAGGAGGGAATTTGCTAATAAAAATCTTAAAAACTGAACTAAATATAAACCTCTTGTGCTTCACTTTTCATCCAAATAACACTACAAACTCACTCTTTTTCTATTATGATTGTATGAACTTGAAAACTGCAGACAGATGAATGGTGTGGGCTAGTGTTGTGCTAAAATCACAACCTAGAGTAGATATGTTCTCTTCAGGAAGGACTTTGCAGCCTTTATAGACAGATGAGAGTCCATTACCTCCATGGGAAGTACTATGGACAAACAGGTAGGTACGACTGCAGATATTAAAGCAAGAATAGGCAAGAGAAGGAGTGTTATATTTGACATAAACATTTTCACCAAAAATAATATATTTAGATCCTTTGAGGCATATTAAAGGGGCTATATGTAGTGTTTACCTTTTCAAATGTTAAAAACATCAACTAAAATTTTCATTTGGGTGTTAAGAATAAAGAGCTCTGAAGTATTTCCGAAGATGCCAATATACTGGATTATAGAGATATGAACTGAATATACAGACCAGGGGATTTATGTGACCACTAGAGGGAGTAGTGAGTCACTGCCATGGTTTCCTCATTTCACATGATGAGTAAAACTAACGTTACTGTGCCTTTGACCAAAGCATCAAAGTTGAGAAACATTCGTGCTGCTGCTTGTATGGGATCTGAGGTTCGCCGTGGTCTTACGATGTCGTCTCGGCTGTGGCACCAGCTGCATCAGACTCCCTTTTTATGTTGTGGTTCCGAGCCGACCGCTTGATTTTCTTTCAGGACCTCTGCCAGACCCGTTTGTGCTGTTGGTGACCGGCTAAGACAGCATACACCCCAGCCCCTGATATCGTCGGTGCTACATCTACACGTATACGCTTTCTCGAACAGACGCCACAATGGCTTTTCCCTACTTTCAACACAATACCGCTGACGTTTCCTTGGTAATCCTCTTCCCAGAAATGCCGACTACACACAAATGTACTTCCCCATCGGATTCTGAAGTTCGGCCCCTCATCTAGACGAACTGCGATGACCCCATTTCTTCTTCTCAACTAAATCTGAAGAAAAACCATGAAAACTTAAATATGGTTGCCTTTGTTTATTTGATGTACACTGGGGCACGCAGCAGTGGCACCTCAGCGTCGACTCAGCCATTGTTGACAAGTAAACCGGAAGAAGCGGTGCTCAAACTCAGTAGTTTCAAACCATTTCTGGGTGGTGTGAAAAAATTTACTTAAGGACAAATAAAACTGCTCCATCATCCTTCTATATAAACTGTACTCCTCCTGAAACTGTCATCAGCTTCCAGTTCCTTTGGTATCCATGGTTCTGACTCACTGTCCTGGTCCCTGCAACATTGCATCACATGACCATAAACTCCTGATGAGGACAGTATCGAGCATAATTCACCATTACCACAGTTATAGGACCTTTTTATACCTTGTTCCAGGAAGAAGTCACTGTTTATGAAGCAGGACACATGTCACCCAGCTCACTGTTTATTTTCTTCCTTCGGGGAGGTGCCTAGAGAGCATGAGAGCTCAGACCACTCACTTCAGAGATGGATTTTACCCTCAGGTAGTCAGATTACTGAACAGGAACCCAAAATGAATGGACAGATGATCATAGTTTTTTGGAAGTTGCCACTACAAATCATCAATGCTATTATAATTGTTTCATAATTTTATTTAGTCATTCACTAGTTTTAGTGTATTATTTCTGTATTATTTATAGATTTTACAGGTTGAGAGAGAGCCAGATCATCATACCATGTACAATATCAATAGTGCATATAACCCTTTAATGGGAAAATAACAAAAGTGTCATTTAAATGCTTCTTGGTTTTGATTCAACCACCAACAAATAGAATTCCTCATCTGGTGTTTTGATGATGGTGATGGAGAGCACTGCTATTCCATAATTTCCCATAGGTCTTCATCTGGATTGAGATCTTGTGGCTGTGAAGGTCATAGCATATATTCTCATTATTTCCATACAAATCAATACACTCGTTGAGCTTTTATGTTACATTAATGACACATTGAGGCACAAACCAAACACTCCTTTTCTCCTGAGGATATGAACAAACCAGGATAAAGTTCACATGATTTTACGCATGACACGAGATGTGTGAGAACATCTGTGGTTGCATGATGGCACACCTTTACTCTGAAAGCCACAGGAAGAAATGTCTAATATTGATTTCTAACCTGCTGCAAGATATTCACAGATATGACTGAAGATTTCAGTTAATAGCCATGGAACTATAGGTGTCTGTATGTCCTACATTTGCTGATCATTCAAATGATGTTTCATCCGTTGAAACGTGAGCTTCATAGTACGTTTTTATCATCCTGCAACAGACCACTTCGACCGGGGCTTTCATTTGTCACCCATCTGTTTAGATGACCTTACATTACTCACCACCAGATGGTGCTAAAGCTTCTTTATCAAGTGCATCACATTCATGAAGAAATGCTCAAAGGCATTACCGATATTTCTAGTTGTCACATTATTTTATGAATATTCTATTATGCATTTACATCCACTTAAACTACATATTTAACCACAAAACTTACTACAATGGTGATCCTAAATCCAAAAATGATTAAATCACATGAAGATAGAATATGTTTCGAGACACAGAACATAAATGGTTTGATAAAAAAAAAACATTCCTCCTTTAGTACAACATTTCTTGGTACATTGTTGGTATTTCAGAATCAAACACTTTACATTTAACCCAACATGAAAACCCAAAAATCCACTTTTTTTAATGTAACTCTCAGTGACAGGGTTAGACCTAACCCTAAGCCTACATTTTAAATAGTTGTCAGTGACCATATTGATGTGATGAGGTTTAGTGGTTTACATTGTAGTATGTTCCCACAATACAAACTGTATGCACAAGCTTCTGCCTCAATCTTTGTGATGACATCCTATAGATATATGGGGTGATAAGCCCCTGAATCTAATTTAAAGCTTATTCTACACCTGAAAATTATTCCTTCATCCTCACAATACTGTGTAGAGTCCAAAAATCCTAAATACTCGCCCAATTTCACAATGAAAATGACAGTATGAAGACTGACGTAGAATGATGACTTTTTTCCCCCATCTTTTTTTTATTCTGTTCACACAAACTACACAATTACATCATATCTGTCATGATATATGATGCAAAAACAAACACCTGGGTGAAATGCACCATTGTTTCTGTTGTTCTTCAAACTGTGGTTAGCGTGGATAATACTGGGTGTAGCAGATGCAGAGGCTTTAATCTGTCGTGAAGGTGAAGCAGCAACAAGTTCAGTTAAAAACATAAGTTACACTAAGGTGTTGGTTCAACCTGTGGAAGTTGACCAGTTTGGTCCACCTCCCAAAGGTATCCATGCTGAGCTCCATCTACTGCAGGTCATACCCTGATTTACTCCATGTATTCATGTAGCCCAATGACTGGAAAAACAGATATTTTCACATGTGTTTTTGCCTTTTGTCCACATGAAAATTCAGATTTAGGTCAGTGAAAGTGATCATTTATGAAAACGCCGGTCAAAGTGGAGACTTTGGACAAACATCAAAGAATGAGGCAAAAGTCATGTGTGCGATCTTAGTTTATCCCAACATGATATCATGAATTTGCTTTAATATACACACCATTTTTAATTGGCGTGTTAAATGGACACATTTTAAGCTTTCACACCCCGTCAAGTGACACGCACTCAGGGTTAGGGTTAGGGCTCCAGTTAGGTTTAGGCTTAGGTTTAGGCTTAGGGTTATTTGAACTGGAAAACAGGGCGAAAATGGACGCGCGATCATCTAGTGTTCAATAACACGCCAAGTCTCGCAAATGCGTATGTACAGCACGCCACATGCCATAGAATTGGCGTATCATACAATGTGATTTCATGAGATCAGACTGTTTATCCTAACACTAACCCCATAATGCTCTACAGCATATTTATGCAGGTTTGTGTCGATGAAAACTTTTCTGAAAATGATCTGGTGTGTATGGTGTTATTATTAAGAACAGAGAGGAAATATCTGTTTCTATAAATATCTGGATATATAGTATGTATACACAGCCTTATTCACCTGGACTTGATGTTTCAGGTGCGGCTTCAATACTAAACACAATGGTAGACGTGCCTATTGGAGTGTGGTGTTATTCTTTAAGTTCTTTGTTTTCCTTGAACACATGAACTGGAATTTTAAAAATCTGTTTTTGTGATTTAAATGGTGTTTATATGTGGATGAGAGGCCAAAATATAGATGAAAAAAGCACTTTTGTACGTGAATGGGGTATAAGTCAACCTGGGCTTTGAACGATCCAGATTTACATTTCTCTTGCAGCCATTTGACGTTTATTAGAATTAGAAAAACGGTCGATCAGCTGATGGGGTTTGGGATGGATTTTTTGAAAATGACACATTTCTTCTTTCAGGCCTTCCCTTGAATCTTTACAACCAAAATGGTTTCTGTATGTAAATGTGATCAAACCATAGCCACTGCGTGTTCACAAAAATGTACCAGATACCAAGTGCTTTTTAACAGTGTCTACAGTATTTTGTGCCTGCAAATATGTCCCGTAGAAGTGAATATTAATAGATCTATTCAGGTAAGAGAACGTGTTACGAAAACAGAAAAGTACTAAAATCTGCCCTGATATCCATACAAGGACACAAACAAACAGTCAAATGCAGGCAGGTTAGAGCACTTGTGGATCTCTTCTAATTTCTCTGAAAAACAAACCAACAGGAGAGGCATAAACGCCCCTCTCAAGGCGGCTGCCACCTTTTCGCCCCGAGCTCTGTCTGTCACAGAGAAGGCTGGGGATGGATGGTTCTATCAAGATGGGGAGGAGGACAGAGCATGTGATGGGATGTGCTCATCATGCAGCTCATACATCTCCCTCATGAAATGGACAGGGACTCGTTGACATGTGAGTGCATAGAAGAAAATCACAAGTGGAAAAATTAATCTTGTAAGGCTACAGGGAATTTGTCTTTGTTACCCGTCCTCCTCTTCCACACACATGCATGCACATCCATAATTTTCTACCCCCCTCCACCCTTTCTCTTGTGACTATGCCCTCTGGCTGTTTGTGTCAGTGTTCTTCCACCACTTTCCTGCTGAAATGAGGGTGGAAAAGCCTAACGCCTGTGGCCAGCAGATAAAAGAGTCCTATGCTTTTTCTATGATGTCACAGACAACATGTAGTGTGCCCTCTAAGACAAGGTTGACGTTTAAAACTAAAAGACGAGCAAGTGCAGGAGATGAAGCCGGGCATATTTGCATATTACCCTTATTACTGCACAGCAAGCGAGTTCACACATCATGAATGATGCTGCATAAAGAGGACCAATCACCTACGGTCGATACACATCAGTGCACATTCAACAACACATGCACTTAGTCACCTGCAACACTATATATTTATATACCAATCAAGTTGTGGATCCACGCTGAAAACACAGCTTTTTAAGCTTCAGAAGTGTAGACTGTGACAAGGCAGGGAAGCAAACATGTATTTATTCAGCACATTTCATTCTGCACCTTGATGCACCATGTGTGAAGCATCCCAAAAAAACAACAAAAAAACCAAAGCAATCAAATCCTGCAAAAATTGGAAAGAATAGTAAATAAAACCTTTTAAAACTAAAAATAAACCTCAAGGAATGAAGTAAAACTAAAGCAAATAGCAGACCAATAAGGCAACAGAGACATGAGCTAACAATAAAACAATGAAATTAGAATGAATTAATGATTAAGCATACCAATAAAATGTTACCACATATAAATAAAAAAACAATCAAACAAGTTAAAATGAATTAAAATAAATAGGCAGTGATAATGAACCAAGCAGTCAGGGAATTTCTGTGGGTTTAAGAGGTTTCAGGGCTTCAATTCTCAGTCGACATTGAAGCATCCAAGACATTGTGATCTGTGGTGAGAGCAGGAGTAGGTGGAGGAAAACCTAGAGATGGAGGTTTGATCTGCAAAAGAGACGGATGAAGATCAGCAAGACAGAATACAAGTGAACTACAAGGCAGGAAGTCTAGTGGAAGACCCAAGACCAGATTTATGGATGTAGTGAAAGAGGACGTGAAGGTAGTTGGTGTGAGAGAAGACGATGCAGAGGATAGGGTTAAATGGAGGAAGATGATTCCCTGTGGCGACCCCTGTAGGGAACAGCCGAAAGGAAAAGAAGTTGGATTCAACTGTATGATAGTGAAAATAAAAAGTGCAAAATATAGTAGTAAATGGGTAGTGATTTGGAATGTTTTTTAAGGCGGTAAAACCAGTTCAAAAACTCAAACTTTCAGTTTTATGGACAGATCTGACTTCATCTACTATCGGTGTGGAATAGGAGTAACAGTTATCTGGGTTGTTTAGTGGCGCAGGATGTTGCGAAAAAAAAAAAAAAAAAAAAAAATTTTTTAGAATTGTTCGGTGGGTGGAGTTGGACTCACGATGGAGGTAAAGTCACACTTTAAGGCCTAAAGTTATGCATGATTTTGGGCGTGGTCACATCAAGTGACAGGTGGGTGGGTTCTGATTGACAGGTACCTTAGCAGCTGAGTTAGACATTCAGAGCTGTTTTTTGTTGACTAGAGAATAACTCAGCCATATCTTGTGGTTAACGGCTTTCACTATGAAGACTGTGAGGATTCTGACGTGCAAGAATTTAATGAAGATTCCTTTTGAAATTTAGAATAGCCCTAATTTTGGCTAATTTACCTACATCAGGTAAGTTCTGCAGAATTTTATTAGCATTAATTCATATTGGATTACATGGTCTGTCAGCCGGCCTCCTAATTAGGACAGCTAGGGCTAATTAGTGTGATTATTCCGTACACCCCAATTATACCCTGTACATACAAATACAGAAATATGTCTGAATGGGTGTTTAGCTGCTCTGCTTTTTAAAGACTATAAAGCAGTACACATATTTGGACAAATTATTGTTTGTGGTGGACTTTTAGTGCAGATATTGTGGATAATACTGCATACAGCAGACACAGAGGCTTTCATCTGTCAAGTTACATAACTTCAGTTACTTTAATGCTATGTATACAAGTAGACGGTATCAGACATTTTCACATTTTTTTTCCATCCACATGAAAACTCTGGTTTAAGTCACTGAAGACAATTATTTCTGTAAACTCCAGCCAGCGTCCATTTTTGTTCTTGCTTGTGTTCAGGTTTTAGGTCCCGAACGTCACAGTATGAGACAGAAATGCATCAACGTCATGTTTGTTAATCCTAATCCAGACCCCATGATGGCGCTCTACGGCGTAAACGTATGGGTTCATGTAGATAAAAACTTTTCTGAAAATGCTCTGGCATGTAGGATGATGTTATTGAAAACAGAGGTGGAGAAATATTCGTTTCTATCGATACCCAGAAAGGTGTATACATGGCCTGTGTTGGTTTGTGTATCCTTTATTTACTTTCTTACTTTTTTTATTGCAAGGATTTGGGGACAACACTCTCCCAAAGGTGTCTGTGCTGATTGTGATCTCCTGCAGGTAATCTACTGATTTATATACCCACAGTAAACAGATACAGATGAACTTCATTAATCCCCAGGGGGAAATTCACTGTTTTCACCACCTCAAGAAAAATAAAGAAAGAAAACCAAACACAACCGAGCATCATCAGTCCATGAATCATCAGACTGAGGAGTTGTAGACTCTGATTGCAGTGCACATTAAGGATATAGAAGGATATAGACCCTCTGGTTTGTCAGTAGGGCGTCCAACTCATCCGTCTTGTTTTGCAGCGAGTTAATCGTTCCCATGAGAAATGAAGGCAGAAAAGGCTTATATCTCCACCCTCTAGCCTGTAGCTTAGCACCAGCTCTACATCCACAGCAAGGCTTGTTTAGTTCAACCAGTACTGAATGATGAATCCCAGAATTCCTATGTTGCAGCTCCCTTGAGTAAAATCTTCTTGTTGGACTTCCGGTTGGCCAATGTAGAGGACGGCCATGCTGAGAGACAGGCCCCATATATTACGTGATTTTATTTGCACAATCCATAGTTTTACCCCAGTTTGCCCACAGTAGTCGAACACAGGTAACCTATAATTTGGTTCAAACCAAGTTAGATAGTCAAGACCACAACGATAAGGGAAAGAAAGCGCTCTGACTCAGGCAGCTGCGGTGGCTAAGACGGTGGATGCGCTAACAGTTAGCAGCCTAGTGCAGGAACTGGAGAAAAGCAGAGAAAGCCTGGCTGTAGAACTGAAAATATACCGCTCAACATCTTTGGAAACCTCCCTCGTCCCCACACACACATCTCTTCTTGACACCACAAGAGCTGCGTTGGACTCACATAACCAAAAGATAACAACCATGGAGAACACACTCACTATCCATAGTGATGAGCTAGCTGAGCTAACAACTGGACTGGATCAGCTCAAAAAAGCAAACGCTGCATTAGCATCCAAAGCAGATGATCTTCAGAATCGATCCAGGCAACAGAACCTGAGAATTGTTGGCCTACCTGAGGGTGTTGAAGGAAGCTCGCCACTAGACGTTGTCACGCAGCTCCTACATAAAGTCGTTGGTGATGAGATATTTCCAAAACCACTGGAGCTGGACAGAGCACACCGAACACCAGCACCGAAAATGGTGTCATTTTAAAGAACATTCCCAAACAGTTTTCAACCAACAACCTTCCAAACCTGGACTCACCTGAAAACCAACCCCCCCCCAAGAGGACAGAGACACACCCCTCCCATCAATGACCCACCAACGACCCCACCCCCAGGGAC
>JAPQRQ010000001.1:23447629-23458651 GCA_037367365.1 Apogon talboti
AGGAGCAGGAGGAGCAGGGAGGAGGGGGGGCAGTATTAGCGTTTGGAAGGAGAATCTACTTCCATCAAAACGTCAGCGAGAACAGATTCTGATGTTTTCTCTCATGTGAGATCGCCTCAATGACATGCACACATGAACGGAGCCAGCGGTGGCTGCTCCTGTTGGGGGGAGCACATGTGCTCAGTGCTGACGGCTAGTATGACGCTTACTTATACTGCACATTTCAAGGTGTATAAGACAAAAATAATCACCAGCCACGTCTTGTAAAGCAAATGACTTGTCCAATGGTGCACTGGCACTGTGAGGTTCTACTGTTATGTAATATAAGGGCGAGAATGAATGTTATGAAGGTCTCCTTTCACTACAGCCAGAGCTGCACCACATTCACCAATATTTACTGAATAAAATGACAAAAACCTACATATGTTCATACAGTACATTATACTCACCATCAGCTGGTCGATCCAATAGATTTTATCGTATACATGTCTCCACAGATGTGTTTTTTTAGCCGTGTTTGCACTGACTATTCACTCTTTTACCGTCCAATCAAATGACATGAAAATACCCATGGTATTGTACATCTGTTAGTTCACTGCTGTGTGGCCAACATGAAATCTGATTGGTTAAAACAAGAGGTTGATTCCATTTATCTGAAACTCCAGAGGCTGCTCTGTTGATTCTGAGCCTCAAGGCGAAACAACAAATGATGGATGAAATATGATTGAACAAACACTCTAACATACACTACTGGAAGCACTGTCATTAACACGAAATAAAGACAATAGACTAGTGGGAATCATTTACTACATCTTCGTGGAACGCATATAAAAATGTAGTGTGTAAATGTAGGTGAGTGATTCTGATTCTTCTGGGAGCAGAGGAGTCCTTCCTGGAACTGATGGACCAACACTGGTGAAAAGTAATATCAGAGGTGGTGGATCTGCTCTTGCTTTGATTGAGTGACATCCTGCAGCAGAAGTGACATACCCCAGGTTAATGAAGTCCTGTTTCAGAGCTGTCATGTTGGCTGTTGTCACTGTGCTAAGTGACAGGCCTCAGTGTTTGTTCCAGTACATGTGATACTGGCTGTGTTCCACTGCCATGGTTCTGCAGCTGTGATGCATATTAATGAGGCTGGCAAGCATTTCCTGTGTTTTTTCAGTGTTTACTCTGTTGTAGCTCAGGTGACCCCCCCCCCCCCCAATGCACTACCAGCCTTATATCCTAAATCAATGTGATTCCTCATTACTTTGCTTGCAATCGCACATGTCAAAGACCATCAAAGAAGCGTTTTTTCATCTGAGCCTTCATGTCCTCACCACTTAACACACACTGATGCCTTTGCATTTGGCTCTCATTTCCATAGGAGAATATACTGTGCAGATTCAGAGTCATCCGGATGTTTAAAGGTGTACATCCTGACAAATACAACTGAGCAAGGTGTGCATGAGGAGGTGGGCGACCATCGCTGGCCTTTTGTTTTCGCTGCCCTTTTCAGGTTGAAACATGGAGACAGTTTCTTCAGCAGCGGAGCCACAGAACCACTGACTGGCATTTACTCTGCTGAATTTCCACTATATAGAACGTGTACTGTTTACTGCATGGCACACACCTGTCCTCCACAGTTTACAACAGTTATGACAATTGAAGACCCCTTTCTGCCTTGGTATTGAAGGCAGGGGCATTTATGTGACAACACCTGCAGCTATTAATACAGACAATCTCTATGTGCACAAACACACATTTATTTCTTTTCCAGCTTGTGAGCTACTTTTAAAATGACCAAGACAAAATGATGTACGTTCACTATATATTCATACATATCAGCAGATACCTCGGTAGGTAATACTATGGGCACTAGTGGAAGGATAGCTCGGTGGGTAACACTAATGACTACGATGCTAGAGACCGGGATTTGAATCCTGACAGAAGTGGTAACAACAATGTCGTTTTGCCCATTGGTTAACTTTATTAATGCCATGTGATCTACCTGTATTACCTTCACCCCTGGTCTGAATGCATTGTCCATACTATCAGCGGTAAAGACACTTGTCAGGGACTGACTTTAACAACAGAGTCGTAAAAAATGTACATGTTTGAAGGATAAACAGGTGAAATTTACCTAAAAAAATAAATGACTGAAAACATACTGTGTATTTTTATTTTAATTTATATTTTAGAATAGTGGTGCATGTGCTTTGGCGTACAGTGCATCTGAAAACTGACTGCATACGCCCCACCCAAAAATTATTTCACCAGGCGCCATTGGTTTTTACATTATATTTTGGTCTTTCTGACAATTATTGTACAGACACACACATGTAGATGATAGCCCATATTTCTTGCTTTCATCCATCATACCATGCATTATTTACTGTATGTTGCTGAAAATACATTAGTTCTGTTTGAGAGTATGTGCACTTACAGTAGTGTCCATGATTATGTCTAAGATAATACACACAGCTTAATGTATTCATACTTCATTATGTTAAGTCAATTATGTTAATTGTGTTAATATTCTTTTCTACTTTAGCCTGTGCTGTGGGGGTTCGTTGTTCTTGCCATCATCCGGAATGAGCAAAAAATGGGCCCAAGGCTGCTGTTGGTCTAAATGGAGGTGCAAGTGAGATTTTACTAACGCACCACCACAGAGGGAGGCAATTACAGTTATTTATCCTACATATTTTTGGTGGTTTGTAAGAATAGATTTTGCTATTTGGATTTTCTTAACTGTGACTGGAGTGTTTTATTTTATCCCCACTGTGGTAAACTGGTCTGATCACACAGTGAATGCTGTTCCTTTTGTTCTGTGTGTGTTTGTTAGATCAGGTGGTTTATTATGTTTTATAATAGCCTGTGTTTAGGTCTGTTCATGTGATGTTAGTAATGGGTCCAGACCTGATTGTTTGATTGATTTTTCTATGTTTGTATGTTCTCCCTGTGTAGGGGACTTGGTTAGTCTAAATCGGCTGTGGGTGTGAATCTGAGAGTGAATAGTTACGTATCTCTTTATGTTTACCCCACTGTTGTCCCTTGGTAGCCAGGATTTGGTCCAGCTTTTCTCAAGGACTAAGCAGCTCGGAAAATGAATGAATGAATGAAATCTCCTATTTTCAAAGCTACACCTGTGACGTGGGTTACCTTTATATGAACTAAACTGCAAAAACATTCCTTTTATACTTCCAGTGCAGAGGGAAGATGTCCCAGACCTTCAGTTATTGTTATTTTCATAATTACTCTTGATGAAAACACTTGTTGAATCACAAGTTTAATGACAAAACATTTTATGAGATCTTACTTTTTGGGGGAAATATGTGATATTCATCAGATGTAGAGAGGAAATAAAGCAGACAGTCTTTCAAATGTACTCAATAAAGTTATAACAGCAAATTTAATCTGACCAATTTAATTTGAAAATTTAAAATGATGAAAATTATTATATTATTGTCATCATTATGTTATTGGCTGCTACATAGTTATCTCTTTTGTACCTGCAAAAACTACTACTTTTATTTATTATCTTATTGAAGCTGGTGACTTTAACCTATAAAGACCCAAACAGCCATGATGACTAAAACCATCTACTGATCTAAAATGTTTAAATACCTGTTGATCCACTAATCCTGTTAATACATGTAAATAATTGGTGTAAAATACAGTTTGTCATCTTTTCATGGTCATCAGATATGACCCATTTGGACACTCAGAGGCTCCTTAATGAACATGGAAACACCGTTATCTTCAACGACATTGATTCACCAGTAAAACCCATGGAGTTGGATCAATGACAGTGGATGGACACACTTGTTATATGTTCACTTATTGATATATTTGTTGAAAATGTCACGTTTTTTTCATTCTTTTCTGTTTTTGATATAATAACCCTCAATTTTAATCAGAATTTTTATGAACATCTACCTGATCAGTAAATTAAATATAGTAAAATACCTGATATTCACTGAAAAAAACACAAAATACAGATGATTATGTCATAATAAATTGTGATAAATCACTTAAGAAAGGTTGAATACAGAGAAAATAAGATTTTGGAACTGCCACCAAAGGAACACTGGGTCTTTATGAGTAAAAACAAATGTATTGAAATGTATTAGACTGCATTAGAATTTATAATAACTTTTTATATATGTTAAAAAAATCAAGAATGAGCTAAAAAAAACCATGTTCATCCAAAGTGCAGCCAACAACAAGATGATCAATATGCTGCTTTTCACATTAAAATGAGCATTTTTCTTATTTAGACAAATTGTGCTACTAAACATAGCTCATGTTAAGTGTGAACTGGTTATATCGCCACCAGTCATGAACTTACTGCACACAGGCAACACAACCTGTTGACCTGAAAGAAAATAAATTAGCCCTCTGTGGTGACAATGAAGCAAGGGGAAAGCAAAAATGAGATCCCATCCAAATGATACATGACAGGAAATCATTAATTCACTGATACTGGAATGAAAAGAGAAGAGTCACTGGGTTACGACCATGACATTTGAATCTAATCTTCCATGTTCATTTGTGAACTCTCCTGAGGTCTTTGTACATAGTGCTGCAGTCTCCCAGGTTATCAGTGTTAACAGGTAGAAGGAGTAAAAAGGACAGCAGCAGTAATGTGTGTGTGATTTCAGTTTGTTTGGATACACACAGTATCTGTATGAGCTGGGTGTATGTGTCCAGGGTGATAGTTCATTATTGATGTGCTTCTGCCTTTCAGACTGACTTGTATAGCACAGCACATATTATAAAACACACAACCAGAGCTTAAAAGTCATAGAATACTACTGTAAAAAGACGTATCTAAACAGATAAGTCTCTGTAAGTAATTCTGAAAGGCTAAGAAATGTATCCTACAGTAGTGTCTCATCATGCGCCAACTGCACTGAATGACACACCCTAACCCTTTATGCAACTGAAAGATAATTTACAGCATGTCTCATAACTGCATTGGTCATAAAATGTCAGTTCCTTAAGAAAACTATTCACATTGAAGGTCTGTATTTATGAATGACTTGTATTTTTTTTTCCTGTCTACATGACCTTCATTCTACAGGTGACTCAGAAATAGTATGCTACATATGACACTAAGAATATAATTATATTTGAAGATATCACATAATTAATGTATTTCAATAAAGAAAGAGGTTGCATTTCATATTTTTTGTTTAACTGATTATTTTCCCAGAGGAATGATCTCAATCTTGTAGTTTAAGTATTTTTCACAAATTTCACAGAGCAAAATATGACCAATCAAATTAATTTAATTTATATTCCCGGCTCCATTTTGAAATTGGTTTATATTATTCTTAATTCTAAATTATTTGCAGTATATTACTGTCCAATGTATTGATATTGCTCTGTGTTACTTTTCACTTACATCAACACTGGCTATTTTTCCACTATTGAACAATTACGTTTTTGTTGATATTTTTACTTTTCTTCATATATGTTGATATTTAAAACAACCAACACTAAGTGTCGTTTTTCACATTAATGGTTGGAGAGAGACTCTGGTTGGGAGGACCAGATAATTGTGCATTAATTGGCAGAATCACAAATAGGATGAGACCCGCATGGCGTGCACAGAACAAGTACACTCAACTAATAAAAATCTGCGCTCCAATCGAGAGACGAACCTTGAATGAACCTGAATCTTCTTGCTGTGCGGTGTAAGTGCTAACCACTTCTCCATCGCCTCACCTTCATGGAAAAAGTCAATACAGCAATGGCTTAACCTTGTCAGTCATTGAAGCAGTAGTCAGAGCTGAAGAAAAACAAAAGAAAAGAATGTGCCATTGCCATCCATGTTGAAGACAACTCTCAAGGACTAAAGGAATAAAGTTTGATGCAAAAACTCACAATGTTTCCTCTACATTAGTAAATAGGAGATAGCAATGCTTATGATGTAAAGTTCCCATCCATTGATCCATCCGTCCGTCCATCTGTCTGTCCGTCCGTCCGTCCGTCCGTCCATCCATCCATCCGTCCGTTCGTCTGTCTGTCCATCCGTCCATCTGTCCTTCCGTCCATCTGTCCATCTGACCGTCCGTCCGTCCGTCCATCCGTCCATCCAGTGAGGCATCTGGGCCACATCCTGACACCCAAACCACCTCAGCTGGCTCCTCTGGATGTGGAGGAGCAGTGGCTCTAATCTGAGCTTCTCCCAGACGGCTGAACTCCTCATCCAGCCGATCTGTTGAAAAAAAAAGAAGCATTTATGCTGTTTGCCCCCGTCATCACCACATTTTATATTACAGCTATTATTTAAAGGGTACCTGTAGTGAATTTTCAGACTAGTGGTTATCAAGTACGTGCAAGTCCTAAGTCACTGCTCCATCAGTCAGTCATGGTCAGAGACATGTTACCTCCTTTATGGGCTGTTCCAGCACCGGTACTGACTCAGAGTTGCTTATTTGTCCTATAGCCTGGGCTGTGATGGACTGGACCCCATGCAGCAGACACCAGTCTAAGATAACACATCATCGACCAGTGCTGGGTGGCATCTCTAGGACAATGATGGAGTATAAAACTTAGGGCTGCACAAACAATAAGCGCCAACACATGCTTTAACTCAGTCTTGCTCACTGACTGCTGCTTGTTTACTCGCACTCAATCACCCAGAATCAATGCAGGAACGTCACTTTCTGCCGGCAATGACTGAATAGGTTCTGCCCTCATGTGTAATTCAGGTAACAAAAAGGTCCAGTGTGGTGCATTTATGGCAGTTTTTTACAGAATTTACGCCTCCTTTGCTTGACATACAAGGTGGTCTCGATCCAGTTGCAGTTCTAACATTTCAACCAATCACAAGCAGGAAGGCTAGTGTTGCCAAAAGCAAGAGAAAAGGCAGTGTTGTAGCGTGTGTGTGTGTGTGTGTGTGTGTGTGTGTGTGTTTTGGGGGGAGCGTTAATCGCACTCCGAAACTAATTGTTGAGCAGGGGCAGGACCTCGACGTACCTTATTATGGAGGAGTGCACCCGTGGGGGGTACTGCCCCCAAGAAACACTGGTGTAGATGATGTATTAGAGTCTGGTACCACAATTATAATGTAAAAACAAAACCAAATGTATAAATAGATTTTCAGGTGGGAAAATCCAATTTTTCTCTACAAGTAAAATCTTAGTATTGCAACCAAAGATGAACTTGGTCATAATAATGAGAGTGTTCTAGGAATGACTTGGTATCTACTAATGAGATACTCCTCTAAGTCACAATTTTCAGGCACTACCTCATTATTTTGAGATGGTAAGTCATTATTATAAAAAATGAAATCCTTATTTTGACCTACAGGATTTTCTTTTTCTTGTTTTAATTCATTTTGAACGTGCAAAGAAACAAAACAAAAATAGCATTAAATGAACAGAATCTGTCTTCCAGTCTGAATTTGCATGGTCGAGAAGGAGCAGTTCATTTTTTCTTCAGAGCTGTGTTAAAGGGCTTCCAGACTCGTCAGAGATACTCAACAACACTGAAACCTCAGAGACCATGGTCAGCGAGAATAAAAGAAACCGATTCTCCAACATCCAAAATACAATAGCATTTTTAAGACTGATATTTTTTAGATATCTGTTTTTGTTTTTAGTTGATTTAACTAAAAACAGTCCGTGTAAATAAAGTCTAAAGATAAAAAAGGAACGGATAATACTGTATGTCTGATCAATATGGATAAAAATCATGGATTGAGAGGACAAGTTAATAAACCATCGTGGGTGAGTGCGTCGTCATGTGCGTGTGTGTGTGTGTGTGTGTGTGTGTTGTGAGTCGGGGAGAACAGCTGCTCCCTCCCTGACTTTCCTTCTCTCTCTCTTCAGTCCTGCAGTGGCGGATGGGCTCGCTGCTCCCGACGGCAGCAGGCAGCGCTCACATCTGAAGAGCCGTCTCTGTCAAAGAAAAGCTGACGGAACGCAAAAGAGCTCTCCCCACATCAACAAATCCCCTATGTAGCCCTGGACTCAAAGGCGGATTATAAAGAGGGGTATACTGCTCGTAAATGATCCTGGAGAAACTCTGACACTGTCTGGTTTTTTGGGTGAGGATCTTCTACCAGCACCTGGCTGCCTTTCCAACATCTTCAGGCATCCAAAAAGAACGGTCAGTAAACAATCCTGGGAATGTCAGCTCATTAGTTGTATCCATTCACCTCTTTGCCTCTCATTCAGTTGGGGTTCCATGGGTTTTTTTATGATGTGGATAAAATGGCAAGTTTTCATTCTTCAGTATCTGACTGAATTAGTTTGCAGCTTACCATTGGACATTCAAATAAAATGCTTAAAGTGAATCACTTATTTTCATGTTCATAGATTTTCTTGCTTGTAGTCTACATGAAATCATTTTGGAGCGGATTCCTTCCCCACTTTGCTTCTCACTGAATGTGTCCTGACTAAAGTGGCAGAAGCTGTGATCCAAACACATCCAGAGGAGATGTTAAAAGCATTTCAGTGTTTTTCTGTCCAGGAATGTGTTAGGCGCTGTTGTTTGTTCTGCTCCGTAGCTGCAGGTGGAAATAGCATCTGATATTTTCTATTGCTCTAAACAGATCTGATTGCATCCTGTGATGGACTGAAGGTGTGAGGAGACAGATACAGAGCGCAGCTGAGGAGGCGGATTGGTGGTCTGGATAAGGTTTGTCAGAACCGAAGGTGAGAAAGTCTGTCCACAGCTGGCGGCGTCATCAGGTTCGGACCTCCCTTGAGGGTTTTAATGTACATATGTTACATAAGGACCACAGTCAGACCAGCGTCATAACTCCAGCCGACTCATCAGATGTTCTATAAGATTTTGGAAGTTACGTCACAAAAAGATTAAAAAAAGACAAGACAAGACGGCTTCTTTTTTTGAATTTCAGGATGTGGGACCAGTTTTTGCATTGGATATATGACTTTTTTTAATTTCCAACTGTGCTGATTTTTTTTTTCATAGAAACAATATGAATGGATTTTAATGCAATCAGCCTTACATTGGAAATATTGTCAAATCCTCCTCTGCTGTTGGTTGTGTTTCCACCGGGGAGCAGCATGGATCTGTCCCAGGACCAGCTGTTGGACAGGAGCTCAGTCCAGCCCAGCTTCTCTCCACTGCTTCAGGATGAGGACAGACTAAACCACACCTTCAGATTTCACAGCTCTCTTCATCAACCCCTGCCCTCCCTGCTGCCTCCCTCCATGTCCCCCTACTCCTCCCTCATCCCCTCTCACTTATATGCCACTGACTCCTCCTTACCCTTTCGACAAACATCCACTCTTGTCTACCAACCTTCTTCCTCCTCAGTTTCTTCGTTCCTCTCCACCTTTTCCTCTAATGAGTTGGCGGACCTGGAGAACATGCTGCTTTGGACTCTCCATGAGCCCAGCACCATCGCTCTCACCATCATGTACTGCATATCCTTTATTCTGGGATTCATTGGGAATTTAATGTCCTTGCGAGTCCTCACCAACAGGCGTAGCCGGAGGCTGGCCGGGGTCAGCGCCACTCGTAGTCTCCTGGTGAATCTGGCAGTGTGTGACCTGGCTGTAGTGTGTGTGTGCATGCCCATCACACTGGGAAGTCAGATCTACACAGCCTGGGTCTACGGGGACCTCCTGTGTCGAGCGGTGCCCTTCACTCAGGCCATGTCGGTCTCAGCCAGTGTGTTAACGCTGACAGTCATTAGCGTGAATCGTTACTACAGTGTTCAATCGCCGTTGCGTGCTCGCTCCATGTTTACTCGCCGACGGATCTTGGCGACTGTGGCCGTGGTGTGGATAGTGTCTTCAGTGATGTGTGCTCCGATCGCAGTCATGAACCGCCGGAGGGAAATCAGTTTTGGAACCTTTGCCATCTTGGTATGTCAGGAGGAGTGGCCTCAGCCTCGCCTTAAACAAGGGTATGTACCAGAAGTCACTGTTGCTCAACAATAACTGATAACCCCCTCCTCAAATAAAAAAACAGGAGTCAGTAAACAGGTGCTTCTCTGATAAATGCCAAGGGTGACAAAAACAAATAAACTTCTGGTCTGTGTCGTATAATTTTCATGCAAATTAAACGATGTAAATGATCAGTTATTGTCTGATTTCAGTCATTGTGGGTGCTTGTGTGTCAATATCTCAGACAAACGCCATAAGATAATAACACTCTTACTTAGCTTTCTGCCAAAAAAAAAAGGTCTCTCTCCAACATTTGGGCTCTTTTTAATCTGAAACGTAAATGTAAATGTTGAGTCTGTTTTGTAAGGCAGGTACTTTAATATGATAAATGGGTGCCTGCCACCAGCCCCCACCTGTGATGGGCCACAGTCTCCCACAATGGACAGATCTTCTAATGCCTGAAAACAGAGCTGAGATGAAGTCTAGTGTCCTCTTAGAACACTTTGTTCACAGTGTGCTGTAAGGTTAGGTTAGCCCAGTGTTTCTCAAACTGTGGAGTGAGACCCCTAGGGGAGGGCACAAAGGCTTGCCGGGGGGGGGGGGGGGCATGGGATCACTCCTGGTTTTTGTTTTTTTTTCTTTCTTCAGGTTAAAACATGTAGCAGGTGGAACGAATGTTTTAGTGTTGAAGCACCCTGGACTCATTTTAGGGATGTACAACTAACAAATCTACTGCCATGATGATCTATCACTAGACTAGACAAAGAGTTTAGGTTTGGAGAATGGACAAGGATTTTACTGGAAAAGAAAAATGTGCAATGTCTCTATTTCTGCACAGTTTGCACTTTAATGTTCTGAGATGTGCAATGTAAATGAGCTCATTGCAGCCACTATTATTGTTAAAATGTTGATCTTTGTTACCAAAATTTGTTTGTTGTTCCAAAAAAAGTAAAAGTAACTTTATTGTCATGGTTGTAAGATAATTGCGTATTTCCTGTTTTTATTTGGAAAAATATTGTCTGAGGGAGCAGTCTTGTTGAGTTTATTTGTATTGTTCAAGCAAAAATCAAAGTTAGTTTTAATTTGAACAAAAATTTTTCAAGGAACATAAAACATTCATGTTTCTTTCAATAAAAGTTATAATTGCAACACTGTTACAATGGTG
>JAPQRQ010000001.1:23534000-23545554 GCA_037367365.1 Apogon talboti
GGCCTGTCTGACATCATCAGGAAGACTGTTCCACAGTTTAGCTGCATGGAACTGAAAGGCAGCTTCACCCTGTTTAGCCCTGACTCTGGGCACCAGCAGAAGACCTGTACCTGAGGTTCTCATGTAGAAAATGTATAAAGGACAGACATTTGTGAATTAATGCTTAGGTATTCTCCACCTCTGCATCTTCCACCCACACAACCCAATCAAAACTCCAATACATTAATGGTTTTATTCATTAACCTTCATGTTGATCAAATCAGATACAGCAATGACTTTAAGTGGCATTAAATATTTGAGTGGGTTTAAGTAATAATTCAGAGAGATAAGTATGTATTAAGAGATGAGACACTCCATCATAAGACAGGAGGTAAACAGAACCTACAAATGAGACTAAATATAACAGAGAACCACGTTTTATTGTAGACACAGAGTAATCTTTTAACCTTTAAAAACCTATTAACTAATAACCACTGTTTTTGTGCTGCAAAATAGACTATTCTTCTAACTCTTTGTAAGTGATTTATCACTGTTTATTACATAAAATCTGGTATTTTCCAATATACAGGGTAATTTACTATCATTTAGATGTTCAAAAAGCTCAGAGTAAATTCAAAGGTTATTATATAAAAACAGAGAAAACTGAAGAAAAAGTGACTTTTTTTCCAGCAAAATATATCATTAACTGATAAAGATGGGAAGTGATAAGAATTTAGCAATTCCAGTTCCATTATCGGTACCACTTATCGATTCTTATTGTATTATGGAATAAACTATAGTACAAATGGGTTTATTTGTATTAACTCTTTAATGTCAAATATCCACTAACATTTTGTATTTGATATAAACAGACCTCATACAGGGTTGTAAAGGTGTAGTTAAAGGAGTGTTAGATCTACCTGCTGCTCCTCTGAGCCCCGTCATCATCTAAATGTAATTCTAGGACATTGAGGTTATTCATAAACAACAGTAAAGCAGGTTGACACAGTGAAATGACGCTAACATTAACAGTATCGATAGAACCCGGAGGACACCTTGCTGTAGGCTCCGCCTCCAGAGTCACCGCCCCCGTCATTCAGCAGCCAATCAGAGACGTTCCATTGGTGCAGTTTAATTGGATGCTGTGGTTAAATGTTTGTGCATGTAGGAGGTATTTAACCCTTTGTCATAATGGAAGCTCTGCAACTGTTACAAATTAACCCTAGTGTCGTCTTTACTGGTGAAATAGAACCAAGCTTTAGAGGCTTCTGAACCAAAAATATGGAAATGACACAATGACACATTTGACATGATGACAATGCTGAACCGTTAAGTGGAATCGTTAAGCAAATAGACTAATGATTCCAAGGAATTGAGCTACTGAGAGCCGGTTCTCGATTCCCATCCCTGTTATAATTGACCATAAAACAAGCACCTCCATCCACTGTCATTCATCAAACTACATGAGTTTTACTGTTGAATCAATGTTGTAGAAGATGACAGTGTTTCCACGGTAACTATGGAGCCTCTGAATGTCCAAATGGGTCATATCTGATGACCATGAAAAGACGATAAAACTGCATTTGATCTGAATTATGTAAATATATTGATTGCATTAGTGGTTCAAAAATGATCAAACATTTTAGATCAGTAGATGCTTTTGGTCGCCGGTGGCTGTTTAGGTCTTCAAGGGTTAAAGTCTGACAGTGTGAAGGAGTTTCCTCTGAGGGATGTGTGGACTCAGGGACCGACGAGCGCAGTCATTCAGGAGGGACTTAGAGCAGAGCTGGTGTTCCTCCATCCAGAACAGCCAGGTGAGGGGTGTTGGTGATGTGAGTCTGGGAGGAAACCCCAGCGCAGATCCAGGATACGCTGGAGAGGTTCTAACCCACAGATGGCTTTGGTTAAATTCCTCAGTATCACCTCAGTGAAGAACTAAGGAAGTACAGGTGAGACAGGTGTCAGTGGAGTGTACAATACCACAGTCAGTGTTGGGGAAGCTACTTTGCAAGTGTAGTTTGTGAAAGTACTAGAAGTTCAGTATGGCAGTAGTTAAAACCATCTGCCTCATAGACAACCCATTGACGCTCTACGTCAATGGGGAATTCAACAGCGTCGGCTCCTGATACGAGAATGTAGTGGGGAATTCGCTTCGGAAAGCAAACGATAAACAGCTGACCAGAACGACACAGCCATAAAATTAAGTGCACGCTTTCGCAATTTTAATGTCAATGTAATTTGTATCTTTATTGTAAATTCAACAGTGTAATTCTGCCCACTCATTTCCTGAAGTGTTAGGGGACGTTCAGCTTCTCTTACTGTCTCAAAGCAAACACAATAACACGAATACACAATAACCTGCTTCAAACTGCAGATACAAGCCCATTCTATTCAACAGGAGCCCACCATGCTGTGAGTTCCCTCCCATTATTTGGAATTGGATTTATGCTTTGCTGTTGCCGGTATCATCCAGTATGTACTTAGAAGATATGGGGATCCATATCAGCCTCTAAAATCCAATATGATTGAAACACCTTTATCAGTATACATTTACAGCACACCTCACATCAGTGCTTATCTGACTTCCTGGCTCTCATTCCATTTTTTTCCACATCATGCTCTCTGATTTTGTAATGCATCTTTATCCCTTTTTGGTCCTCCTCCTCTTCGTCTGTCCTCTGTTTGCTACACTCCACTCTCTGTGACGCCTCCTTCTCTGTCCACAGTGTTTTTACTCTATTCCCTTTAATTCTCCTCACTCACCTGCAGTAACTCCGTAACACTTGCTGCTCTGATGTGTCGGTGGATGGACGAAACACATCTGTTCAGCTGGTCATATTCCAGCTGGTGGCTCATATAAAAGTACACTGAAAACAGCAAACGCACAAATACACACAAATACACACAAACACACAGTCCTGTCATTCATGAGGCAGCAAGTGGCTCCCTGTGGAAGGCTGTTGGCTGTGTAACCAAAAATGTGAGCGACAGCAGTTTGTGGAAAAGTAATGCAGACACTGTGCACAAATAGTCACAAACAACACGCAAGATTTAAAATGTTTGGGTTTTTTATATATATATTGCACATTTTATGCAGGAAAAACTGTCATGGCTTTGTCCCTGCACTGCACTACAATTCCAGCATCTCATTTCTAACGTCTTATAGTTTCTGCGGACACACGTTCCGAACACCAATTGCTGTTTTATTCCTGCTTAACTGTTTGCCACTTGTCATTCATGTGGTTTCTTCCTTTATTTTTTGTCTCATACAAACTATAATAGACATGTAAATGTTAAGAAATCGTTAAAAAAACAAAAAACAACGCTAAATGCAATTTTTTTGAAAGGAAATGATCAAAACATGTATTTGATGATTTTTTCTGAATGATCAAATACACACTCTGTAGTTTTAGTTAGTTTAGTGGCCTTTGTTCTTTCTCATACAGGCCTTAGGGAAACACTGTTCATTAACTCACATTACAATAGACAGAAAATGGAACAATGCATAAGCCACAGAGGATTTTGCCTTTTTTTTTGTATCACTGCAGGTTTTTACAACAGCAAGGTAAAGAAAATTAAATTCACAATACAACACTCGGGGGAAAATTACACCGCAGTGAAATGCCACTTGACTGGTAAAGAAGACTGTGATTGTAAGGAATTGGAAGGATGGTTTATGGGTCTGGCCATCTGTTCAGATCTTCCACATCACAGGTAATGGCATCATTGGACAACAGGGAAGATTACATCCAATAATTCTCCGTCCCTTGCCTGGTCTCCTTCTTTTTCCTTGTCTTTCTCTTCGTTTTTCCTCTTGTTGTCACTGCTTCCATGTTTTCCCAAAGAGTTGAGTTTACCTGAGATCTATTTTTTAGTTCTAAGGTGAATTAGAACTAAGGCTAATGTTTTAAAGTTTTCACAATTTTATGTATGTTTTCTACTTTAAATAGAGGTGTTTTACTAGAAGCACGTGTATAATGTACAAAGCAGTGTGTAGAGTTATATAAGCTAAAGTTGTGATGCATTTAAGTAAATGGTAAAACCTTTAATAAGATATTTCCTCTAATGCTGACTTAGATTTAACCAGTGACAGAGTAAAGCAATGGTTTACATCACATCCCAGTAGTGGATTATTTTCTTATTTTAAATATGTATTTATTTATAAGAATAGAAGGTGCTTGTGTACTGACTTTAAGTTTGCACTGCGGTCTGTTTTAGACTGGGATATGTTGAAGATGTTAGCTAATGACCGCCTTGATTTCCTACATCCACAATAACAGCCTGCACACTGATTTCTATTTTGAGGATCTGCTATTTGTTCTGTTAAATTTTTTATACTCATCTCATCAGTACATCTCTTCTCCAGAGCAGCAACAGTATGAAGCATTAACAAATGTTTACGTAGACCAGCATTAACAAACAACCAGGTTCAAGCACAAGACCAACATGTACAGATGTACAGGTCTGAACCTTTACAAGTGAAACCACTTAAGTTAATATGACAATTAATTTTACACTAAACTTTGGTTGTATTAAATGATATTGGCTTCTTTATAGAAGGACTGTCTTCTGCAGTGCAAACAAAATGCTAAATTAATACATTCTTTGTTAAATGCAGGGGGAAACCCTGATGGTTTTGTTCTGGGCTCATGATGCTCTTTGCAGTGGGGGCTACCCTGCAGAAGGCAGAAGTGTTGCAGATACTGTGAAAAACCCCATGGGCTGAAATCCATAGTCATGTGACACACACACACATCCTCTCCACATGTTGACCACTTCAGGGAGCTTCTTTACTTTGTTTCTGTGTAAGGTGTATTTTTTCCATTCCTTTTGTTATATGGGGTTTTCCCCTGTACATCCTTTACTTCCCTTCATCTCTGTGATTGTTGTATGTTTGTGTGTGTGTGTTATATGTTGTGTTTGCGTGTGTGTGTGTGTGTGTGTGTGTGTGCTATATGTTGTGTTTGTATGTGTGTGAATGAGCTTCATGTTTTAGACAAACATGGTTAAAGGCTGCCCTGCAGCTGCACAACACAGGAAACCTGAATCAGCTATTGACTCTGTCCTCCTTCATTAGGAGAGTATAAAATCACTCCTTTATTGATTCTTCTATTTAACCTTTAACTCATTTGATCTCTAACGTTGTATTCTGTCCCCCTTCTCCTTTTTTCTGTTATTTGCCTCCATTTTTCTCTTTATTTTCTCTTTTCCTTTCCTTCAACCTGAAGAACCTTTTACTACTTCAAATTGCCACTTTTCTGTCCCCACCTCGTGCCCCCGTTTATCTGTGATATCCTTTTCTTTCCTAATTGTCCACTTTATTCTTTTATTGTCTTCACCTCGATATACAGTTAACAACAGTCAGTGAAGCATCACTTTGTGCTTTGGTGACCTTGGAGTAACCTCACTAACATCCAAGTGTGACCAGACTTCATTTGTTTTTCAGGACCTCATTTGTACCTATGTACAAAGCTTCTGTTGATGTAAGGTTTGCTTCTGTCTACTTTTTTGTACTTAATAATGACAGGAAAACGTACACAAAGTATTTTCAGATAAAAAGACAAATCTACAAATACACCAAGGCAATGAGAGAAGCATTAAAAGCCTGCAGTAATTATGTGCTGAATGAGTGTAATGGTTTCACAAAATCACTTTTGTTGATGCTAAAAGCCTTTTTATGGTTCTATTAAATTAACCAATCATCAGTTTGCTGGTAATTGTAAAGTTCTAAAAGTCAAGTTTGCTACTAACTAGTACAAGTGTCACAATACACTGCAATACAGTAAAATGCGGAAAAAGCAACAAAAAAAAAATCAACTTTGATTCTTAGCATTTAGTTTGAACACAATATAGTGAAATGTACTTTTTTTGATTGGTGGCAGAAACAAATGAAAACTAATAGTCAAGATGCACAGAAAAGGTATAAAAATTACAGAACAGGAAAACAAATAAAGATGATATTTCAGTTTTCTGGAATACCATATATGGTATTATAAGGGAGGAGGGGGAATTTGATATGTATTTAGTATATAAAACATTGCAGGTTTGTGTGCCTTCTCTAAACATGTATCAGTCAAGCAGAACTCTTTTAGTCTTCGGAGATGTACAGGCTTTGAGATTAAGTCATGTTTAGAACAAAGAAAATAGTTATTTGTGGTTTGGAATCTTCGCCCACTGTGAACAGTTAAGCAGCAAATGTGCAGACCGCCATCTTTTCTCTCATGCTGGAACCGAGAAGATCCGATAAGCTCTAGTTGGAGGAATATAAATAAAAATTTTAGGACTTGTCTGCAAGGTAAAAATGGTTAAGGCTTTCTGACACTGCTCAGAGTTAGATGGAATCCCTTTAGATGCATTACTTCACTAGCTAATATCGAATAATAGACTAAGCCCATGTTAATAGACATTCCAGTTAAAATTAGCGTTCACTGATGTTAGCTTGGCTTACTAGCATTGTTGCAAAAGAGTCTGCATGTCATTGTCTAATTATAAATGCATATCACTTAATGTGCCTAAATTATCTGCATGATATGCGCTTGTATTTATCGCATGAAAATTTACAGAGTGCCAGTTTAATGGCTTGAACTCTGAAATTAACTGATGTTAATTAGCTTTTTGGATGCAAGAAGGTAGATTATGGACGCTATGTGGCTGGCTTGTTTCATGAGAAGGTCAAGTTTATATTAACATTCACTGTTGCTAGCTGGGCTCATACTAACATCATGTCAGGCTCAGGCCAACGTATTGAAATGTGTGCGTACATGTATTTTACACCATGAAAATCTAGCGCACATTGCTGGCTGTTGTTTCTCTTAGGAAGAACCGTTTAGTTAGTATTTAGCCTGTGGAGTAGAGGGATGTCGTAACACACAGACATACTGGTCTCACATGTTAAAGCTGGCACTTTCATTAGCCTCCCACACCATGACTAAATATGTGGAACATCACTTTACGGAGAAAAGATGCCTTGTTTGTGTGTGAATATAATAATAATAAATAATATAATATAATATAATAATGTATAAAACTTTTGAAGCTATTCGAAAATAGAGTAGTTGGTACTTGTTTATGGAACCTTAAGTTGATGAAATACAAAAAAAAGTTAAAAAGTTAAAAAGAAACTGTAAAACATTACTACGGCACTGCACAGATTTGGCACTTTTAGGAAGGACCTCTCTGGGCAGGATACCAGAGGGTTAATACAACGCACTGTAAAGGATTATTACCCACGGGACTGTATGTTGTCAGCAAATATTAGGATTATTTTAATCATAAAGTGGGTGTTTTTGTGAAGCAGTGGCTTAAGTGATGTTATGATACTATCCACATATGGTGCACTTTTACCAGAACATCTCGTCATTACACATTTCCTGGTGTAGAGCGGTAGTGACTTCTGCTGCAGTGGTGATTTACTGCTGCCTGTTGGATTGGAGTGTTGCTACACTTGCCTGAAGGACTGTATTGTGACTGTGTCAGCTTGAATGACAGATGATGTATTTGCTGAATTCATCCCACCTGTACCACATACCAAACAGTAAGGTACGGGACAAATACAAGTACTGTAACACCCTACCAGCTGAACAAAGTAACAACACAATACAAATGTTCTTTTTGGATGTTTAGCCAGACTTTATCATCAATATTAAACTGAATTATTTCGTGCTGAGGTTGGAAAAGCCTTTAAATCAGAGCTGGCTTTTTGTGAGGTGCCTTCACATTTTTCACAACAGATGGCCTTGAAGGGCACATCTGCAGGCACTTCTGCTGATTTACTTCTTATGGTGTGGCAGAGTGTAGATGCGTGTCCTCGGAATCTGAATGTGTTTTGTCCCTTTACGTCATCTTTTACTGAAAATACTGCAATCATGCCAACCTCAGGAGAAGGCGAGGGCAGGTGGAGACGACATGGAGAGAGGAGGGTGACGGAATACTCAAGAGAGGGAGGGAGGGAACTGAGTCAGTCTGAGGGAGATAAAGAATGACAGTAAGGAAAAAATGTGTTATTAGTCAGTAAGCTGGAGAGATAGGGGTGTGTGTGAGGACAGTGAACCAAAACAGGCAGAAGACTCTTGGGGTTGAAAGGATGAGAAAGAAAGAGACAGTGACAGAGAAAAAGGAAGCTCTTGTGTCACTCTGAAGTGGAAATGTCTACGCCTTGACCTTTTCAGACAAATTCACACTCCTCCACCCCTCTCCCTCTTGCATTGAACCTAATCTTAAAGAATTCCCTCTGTGGCTCCCCCTATCTTTTATTTCATGTGCTCCGCTCCTTTTCCGGCATGAATATTTGTTACAGAGGTCACAACCCCCTGCACCACGGTTTTTATTTTGCATATGCACTCGGTGAATTAATAATTGAAGTCTATTTCACTGTTGCTACAAGCTCATTGTAAGTAAATCTCCTACATGGGAAAGTGTTACTCCCTCTCTAATTTTAATCATCTCCCACCCTGTCACAACTGCCATGTTGTGTTAGAAGATGATAGGGAGGCGTGACTGCAAAATCTGTTAGAACAGTAAAACAAATAGCAGTTAATGCTCTGTGCATGAAAGAGCAAGAGAAACACACTTATGTGCCTTTTTTCTACCTTTTTCTATAGAACACCGATGGGTACATTGCCTTGCAGACCTCAATAATAACGGGCCTACCGAACAAAATTACTGGAATCACCAGGAACCTATCAGAATAAATCATTCCATTCAGCACTCGTCTAAGCATACATAAATTGCTTTTTAGAAAGCAACTATTACTACCATCGCACACTGCTGCTGAACTATTACAGCTTTGGATGGGAAGGAACATGGTGCAGTTGTTTTTAATGATCTTTTGAAGACACCCAGGTAATTAGGCATCACTAAAAAAGACTTAATGAAACTGCTTAGAAAAGACTGTCAGTGAATTAGAAATTAATCTGAGCAAATTGCAAAAGGTGTCCCTCATGGCTCGGTCCTTGGGCCTGTTTTTTTTCCAATCGAACTGATATTTTGTCCTTCAAAAACAGTCCAATTTACAACTCTATACCGATGATACGACCTTGTACTGTAAAGCAGATGTTAAACACCTTTTGCCTGTTGCTTATGGTGGACTAAAAATTAAAGCTTAGACTTTAGATTTTTTTTTTTTTGTTTAAGGAATTTTTAATAATGCCTTAAACAAAGGCACCAAAAGACTTGCAACAATTTCTGCTTTGTGTTGTGTTTATAGTTCTGCAACAAGTCTGACGATCACTGGGAAAACACATGCATTCAAAATGCAAAACAGAACCCAAAGTTGACAACACACACTCAGTTGATTTATCATCTATCCAATAGTTGATCACCAATCATTCTGAGCCTTAGATCTACAGCAGATCAGTTGTATATATAATATGAATGTGGCCAAATCTGAGCGGAGAATGAGATCCATAAACATCCACTTTATCCCTTACAAACATTTGTTTGTTCTTTTTGAATTTACTCTTGCATTGTAGTTTGTCTGTTTCAGCTTTCAGCAAAAACTGCCTTTTGACCATTGCTCTGCTTGGTGTGGTGATGTACTGATTTACAAGTGTTTCTGTGTCTAATCTTATCCCAGCCTACCACAACTGCACTGGAAAAAGATAAGGAGATACGAACACTTGCAAAATCTGATATAGCAAACAATATGACAAGTAGGAGTTAGTACTTGGTGCATGGAAAAGCAAGTTCTGTGCCAGTGTTCACAGTGGAGTTTGGAGTTTGTTGCATTTATCACTGTTCTGATGTGACACCAACGATAAATATACAAAACCTGACTGATGATGACAAATTCTTCATATAAAACAGTGACAAATACAGATAAAGGCATCTTCTACAAGCCCATTTATTATTATTATTATTATTATTATTATTATTATTATTGTTTTTTTATGCTTTATTATCTATCTTTGTTATTATTCTATTTTATTTTCTTTCTTATGTAAAGCACTTTGTGTTGCATTTATTTGTATGAAAAGTGCTATATAAATAAAGGTTGATTGATTGATTGATTTCAGGTAAACACGTGATCTCAGTCAAAGTAACTGAGGGACCTGCCCACTATTTAAAGAAATACAGGAAAAATAAGAAAGCAACTTTGCCCATAAGATGTTTGACAGTTACAAAAACATTGTAAATGACAAAATAGTTTTCTTATCCACACATGGTTATGCAGATCAACACTGTTGGATGGGAACAATGGTTAACACATTTCAGCACATTGCTATGGAGTTAAGTTTTTGAGACCCAGGTCTATAGCAAACTGCTGTTGTTATCAGTTAGGGTTATATAACTTGTTTCCTGGAGAAGTATATCATGTAACTGTATTGGGGGTAAGTAAAGAAATATGATTTCTTCTGTACCGCATAAAAAATGGTGGAGTTTAGAATCATCCTGGTTCCCAAAAGGGAAACGCCACCTTGTCCAAAATAAGTCTTGCACTTCTTCCAGTAACAGTTATTATTAAAGATGTTTTGAGAGATCTGTAGTGTCGTATAAGAATGTGTGGATCCTCTCTAGTTCTATCTACAGTCAGCCTACTTAGTCGTTCCTCTGTTCATCTGCTTCGCTGACTGATGACTACGCTGCCAAGTCCAGATCCACTCACATCATCCATTTTGCTGATGACACAAATGCGATTGGCCTCAACATAAACATTGGCAGTGAAAAGGTCAAACATTCCTTTTTTCATTCTCATTCCTGTCAACATAAGTGGATCTGCTGTCGAGACTGTGCAGAAAACCAATTTTCTGGGATTAAACATCACAGAGAATCACACATGGAGACTCAATTCTTCTTCCATCACTAGGAAAGCAAAACAATGGCTGCCCACTCTGAGGTGAAAGTGACCCTCCCCCGCCCATCCTCACCACATTCTGTAGCATCACTGACAAAGTGCTGACAAACACCATCTCTGATTGGTACACCCCTGCAGACACCAAGACGTTACAGGGGAATTTAAAACCAGCTTGGATCACTGTTGGTCTGCATCTCCTCTCCATCCAACACAGTTGCACCACATGTAACCTTTGCAAGGTGATCGTTGTTTTTGATGACCCCTTCCCTCAAAGTGGGGAAAAAATTCTCTTATTTTCTCCCCTCTGCTATGTGACAGACAATACCATCTGAGCCTTCACAATCAGACTCTGCAGTGGGTTACATTTTTGAACACTAAAAGAAAAATCAATGAAGCCTGCTATTCCAGCTAATTACCCAACATTGATCTTGGATATATTATCTACAAGAGATGAGGCGGAGTTAGAGCATTGGACATCTGCTCTATCTCTGCTCAGTGAGACTGTGCAGTTCTTCAGTGACGCAATGTGGTTTATGTAGTTTATTGTTTATTTCAGTGTGCAATGTTTGTTTTCTTGCTATTGGTAATTTTGTTCTCTTACCGCTACTACTACTACTACTACTACTACTACTACTAATAATAATAATAATAATTAGTAGTAGTAGTAGTAGTAGTAGTAGTAGTAGTATCAGTATCATTATTATTATTTACATACTTATATTACTACTACTATTACTGTTATCATTTTATTATAATTTTTATCCTGTGATGATTAGACTATAT
>JAPQRQ010000001.1:23545654-23568774 GCA_037367365.1 Apogon talboti
TATCTATCTATCTATCTATCTATCTATCTATCTATCTATCTATCTATCTATCTATCTATCTATCTATCTATCTCATTCCTGTTTCTCAGGTTGCTATGGTTTCTGGTGCTGTCCTTGCCTGGCGTGCACGGTTTCAGGCAGATTTAAGGAAAACTACTGCCTCCCCTTATGCGACATCCTAAGTCCTGCCGTGATGACGGCCTGTGGGATTCCTCTGTTTGTGCCTCCTGCCGTCTATGGATTGAGGGCCTCCATGCGAAACAGATACAAAATTAAGGTGGAGATGCCAGTGACAGCTAATTCCAACTGATTTCTTCGAACATGTAACAAAAGTGAAGCCGTTAAAACATGTACTTTGCTCCTCTTCACAGGGTTCCCTCTGTAAGGACATCGGCGTTTCCTGTTTCTGTATGTGGTGCTCCTGGTGTCAGATGCATCGAGAGTTGAAAAATCGCAATAAAAGCCCAGCCGTGGTCAACATGCAGAATCAAACGGTTATCAACATGCAGCCTCCTATGATGACGCCTGCATATCCAGCCCCAGGGGGTGTGGTGAACCAGGCGGCCGTTGTCAATTCATGCTGAGCTTTGATGGACCTGATGTTTACTGTATCATCTAACTGTCCTAAACACAGCATTTAACCATAATGTAATGTTTGTTTCATGGTCAAGTCTGTTGATGTGAATTTTGGTCTTAAATAAACGTTGATGTGTATTCAATAAACAGTGTCCATTAAAGTTCCCAGTACGTCATCACAAAGATTCAAGGAACAGGATCTGACAGTACTTTTATTACTCAAGACAATGTTCAACTGCAACTAAATGGCAAATTCAGTTATGTTTTGAAAGAAACTTTAATGTTGTCAGCACTGGAGGTTTTTTGCACATTTTGAATTTGTCTTAATTTTACGTGAGAAAACACAATTTTTCACTATTCGAGCATCTGCAAATTGTTTTTGTCTTTACCTCAATAATCATGTGGTGAATATTGGAGAAACCATATCCAGGACGTACCACCAGAGCCTTCACATAGAAAAGACCTGTGGTTGGTGTTTGACAAAGGGTTAAACCAAACTTTGATCTAAGACCTAAACAGCCACCGCTGACCAAAAACATGTTTTTATCCACTAATCCTATCAACACATATACATAATTCAGATAAAATGCAGTGAAACTGTTTCAGTGGCATCAAATGTGCGTTTAATTCATTCACCAATAAAACCCATGTAGTTTCAGAAACGGCACAGGTTTATAAGTTCAGTTCATATATTTGGCAGGAAAAAAGCACTTTTGCACAAGTTTTTTTCTGTTTTGATTTAATAAATTTTGGATTTTCTCTGAACTTTTATGAACATCTACATGATTAATAAATTAAATATAGAAAAAGAATGGATTTTCACTGAAAAATGTTAAATGTTGAGGATAATTATAATACTGATAAATTACTAAAGAAAGGTTAAATGTAGAGAAAAAAATCATTTGGAAGTCATCACAAAAATTTCTCTAGGTCTTTAAGGGTTAAATATAAGTAAATGCCATGACCTTTTTTTTTCTTTTTTAAAATGATTGCAAACTTCTTCAACATACAGTATATAGAAAGTGAAACTTTGCAACTGATGTGCGTTGTTTTATCCTTTTTCCTAGAGGTTTTAACTCGATAAACGCAGAAAGTAGTGGGTTTACTAGAGAATATTGGCTTTCCAGTTCTGCTGCAGAAATAAAATCATGACAAACACTGTGATGGATGACAGGCAACACACCAAATATACTACTGCAACACACACCTGATCAAATGAAGGGAGTCTGTTGGAAAAATATGGGATGGTTTTCCAGATAAACAGACGAAAATGGTGACTGTTGTAGTGAATGTTAAAGCCAAATGATTATCTGATGGATGTCCGGTATCACCATTTTTCACTATTATGTTGAAACACATTGGTATCTAGGTAGCATAGGTTTATACTAAACACAAAACAATTACTCAGCAAATTAGAGGTGGGACAAAATGTAGCTTAAAATTCTCCTTTAAACCCTCAATGAACAATGGATAAATTACCTTCTGACTGTAAAGTTTTCTTCCTCCATTCTTCTACTGAAAAATCATTTACACCCACTGAAACCCATTACCTATTTTTGCATATGACTCAATCAATCGTTGTGCAGGTAGTAATACAGGAAATCCTAATGTAAACCTATTTTTGCATATGACTCAATCACACCAATAATCACGCTGCTGTGTCAAAGCAGATAATCATCCCAAATATAGCTTTAAGTTAATTGTACTTCCCTGAATTGTTCATTGATGTGAATCAGCCTATCACCATGACATAAAAACAAGCTGATAAAGCTGGAAAAGCTGGTTTATACATACCATGAACATTATCTGAACACTACACCATCTTTGCTCCCTTCAATCAGTTCATTATAATAATTGGACTGCCATGAATCAAACATTCACACAGTCTCTGGGACAACGACCAGATGGGAGTCACTAAACTTCCTTCAAACATTATGTGCTGCATTTCCTTTTGTCTCTTGTTCATCCACAAAATGACACATTAAGAAAGTCAGTCGATGAATCAGAAATTTACTGTGGCTGTTTTCAGTCTAAAAACAGAGCTAACAGAGCTATAATGTAAACTATCAGCTAGTGCAGCATGTGAAGATTATAACACAGTGTTATTTTGACCGACTGTCAGAATAAGTGTTTATGAGTGTTAGTTTAAAGAAGAAAACTTGATGATACCATAATACAGATGTGTGTAAACAATGAGTTTACTTTATTCATCGAGTGATACAGTCTGTGGATACAGAGCATTAATCTGTTAGTGGTTTTTCGTAGTAATAAGTGTGTTCTGTATGAGTCTTCGTCCTGCTGTTGAGTTTGGAACATAAATACTACATAGAACCCCTTTAAATTAAACATTATGTGATGCTTAACTAACAGCATATTACATGACAGGCACCAGAGGTTTATCCGTATTATTATTTATGCCAATGACTGAAGATGAATTTTTATTCATTTTAGTGTCCACTTTGACCTCGGCCGTTACTATAAATCTGGTTTGTAACTGACTCCTGGTCTTTTATTTGAGGAAATTCGGTGTATCTGCGATGCCGTCTATTCACAAACATAATCAGTCCTTTGGGATCAAAAGAACACGTACATATTCAAAGTCCATATGTTGAAGGGTGGTGTTGCTACAACCCTTGAATTCTCTTTCCTGTCAAAAACTGCTTGCTGAATGATGAGCCTTTCACCAGGACGATGAAACTGGGAGTGCCTGCCTTGACGAAAAACCTGCAAACAAAACAGAACGTTTGCACGAGGAAGCTTTAAAATCACATTCCTCTGAGGTTCACCTCCTACAGCACTGAGGAAGAAGCACAGGATAAATCTGTGTGTGGTTTTTATTATGACCGTGGTGTGTGAGGGAAAACACCGAATGGAGGAAAGCAGGAAGGATTTGTCAAAGGGAATGTGAAGCAAAACCAAAACTGTCCATTACAAGGAAGTCATCCACTCATCAAATATAGATCTGTGTGGTCATAGCGAGAAACATTAAAAATTAGAGTTGCATCATTAATGGAATCTCAGTGTTAGTATGGACAACCACAAAAGGCAGCAATTTAATTAAATAAAACATCGATTTGTTAAATAAATAAATAAAAATAAATGTCTGTTCTGTTCATTGATTAAACCTGTAATAAAGAAATGAATCAGAACCAAGAGGACCGACGGCATGTCTGTTCTGTGGTGATATTTTCCATTCAGAAACATGGAGCAGAGACTGTGTTGTATAAGACACATGGAATTAAAGTCACAATTAAACTTTAATTAAGGCTTTTTCAAAATCACTTCAGCAGCATAAGACATTTTCAAGTAAGTAATCTGTGCATTTTTCTTGACAACCAAGCAAGGAGACTGATGATACTGTTTGTTTAGTACAATGATGAATCACAAATGTTGGTACAATAATGGCAATACGACTTTACACCAAATCATGCTGCATGATGTTATTCATGCTTCAGTTAAAACCACAATATTTGCAATTATTAGTCTGAATTAGCTGTCTTTTGCCTAATTATAGCACTAACTATACATGACTTGTCTGATTAATTAATATTTTTTTATGTCATCACATAATTCAGGGGTGGCCAGCTCCGGTCCTCCAGAGCCACTGTCCTGCATGCTTTAGATGTTTCCCTCTTCCAGCACACCTGGTTCAATTAATAATCAGCTCAACACCAAGTCCAGCAGAAGCCTGATAACGATGTAATGGCATCCAGGGAAATATCTAAAACATGCAGGACCAGAGTTGGCCTTCCCTGCCCTATGGGAATATAAAGTGCATCAGAAATGAATCTGTGCGTTTACCTTTTATGCTGCAACATTTTCAGAAGTGACGTCTCTTGGTCAACGTGGTAAAGAGTTTCCTTTTCTTCATCTTCAAAGAACAGCTATAATGGAAGAGGAGTCATAAATGAGTAAAAAAATGAATTGGTATATTATATTACTACTGAAGAGTGTAATTTATATTAAACACACGAATGCAACAGATTGTATTTAGTGGTTTATGAATGGAGTTTATTACAATGGTCCTTAAAGTGACACCACACACTATTTGAGCTTTAAGTTAAGGTTGTACCGATTCGATATTAGGATCAATATCGGCCCCGATATCGACATTTTAGCTGGATCAGAGCTCTGTAAAAGCAACCAATCCGTAAGACCAATCCTTCCCCATTAAATTTTTGCGACACAGGCTACGTCATGCACGCCAAGAGTTGAGTGCAGTTGTTTCAAACCCAGACAGGAACCATGGAGCGAACTAAGGGGTCTGTGGTTTGGAGGGATTTCAGCCTTACCACACCAACTAGCTCCACGGCAGTTCGTAACGCTCGTAAAGTGAATGTTGCCAGGGGTGGTGGTAGCACTGCCAAATACAACAGGACAAATTTAATTAAGTACCTGCAGAAGCACCGCGCAAAGGAGCAGGAGGAATTCCAGCCGCTCCACAGATCAAAAGGAGCCGCTGTTACAGAGTTATGAGAATTAATGTCCACAGACCTAAACAGCTGCCAGCGACCAAAAGCATCACTGACCCAAAATGTTCAAGAACTTTTCAACCACTAACCCTATCCATACATAGAAATAACTGAGGTACAATACAGTTTGTCATCTCATCATGGTCATCAGATATGACCCACTTGGACGTTCAGAGGCTCCGTAGTTACCGTGGAAACACTGTCATCTTCTGTAACACTGATTCACCAGTAAAACCCATGGAGTTGGATCAGTGACAGTGGTTTTAGACACTTGTTTTTTTAGAATAATATTATAATAACCGTTAATAATTCACATGGGAAAGGTTAAATGTGGAAAATTAATTAAATTATTTAATTAAATCCATTTGGAAGTCTTCACAAAAACAATTCTATGCCTTTAACTGAGACACATAGTCTTTTATAAATGAAACTGAATCAGTGCACTTCCTGTTTTAGAATTAGTTTGATGCATCATGTTGATACAGAGAAAAACATGTCAGTTCATTCTACATCATGAAATTTAAAAACTAATAAAAATTAAAATTGTATTATGTGTGTTTGTGTATAAATATATATACACTGAACTGAACAAGGAAAACATTCCTTTAAATCTGCTGCTCCCTCACCTTGGAACGTTCTTCCACAGCACATTTTTCTTCTCAAAGAGTCTTTGCTGGTTAAATAAAGGCTAATAGCAGAAGCAGTAGTGTCTGTCAGGCATTAAACCAGTGAAAAAGCCCAGTGTAAACCTGTCAGGCTGCTGGAGCTGTGTCTGTATTGTTGACATGTTTGACTGTATTGTAAGTGTAATGCTTGGTTTCAACAGTAGGTGGTGGTAGAGGGACAGCAAAAGGGTCCAAAGGTGTAAATGAAGAAAACAGTATGAGGTATCTGTTAAGCCTGTATCTTCAGCTGCATCAGTGGCTTGTTTTCTGTTTGCAATAGGAAGTCAAGTCACTACACAGACCATAATTTGGCTCTGAATCAGTGTCGTGTGACCGCCCATCACACACTCCACTCAGTCTTTTTCTGATTTTGTGTCACGTTTCAAAGTCATTTATTGGTTCAAAACAGGAGCGTGTTTACTTATTCATGATGGTGAAGTGAATTATTTCTGGTATTTGTTGTGTGACAATGAGTGTGAGTTTTAAAAATACAAACCTGCAGATTTTGTGGGTGGTATTTTCTGTCTGTGTCCCACGGTGGAAGTTCTTCTCCAAACATGACTGCCAGGTGGTCTATGAAGCTGACATGGCAGCAAGAAAAATGAAAAACAGAGAGAACGGTGTTAACCCTTTCTTAGGCAAGTGACTCTTTTTGGTCATTTCTGCAAGACAGTGACAGCAACAGTTAGTGAGTCAACAGTCTCAGGTCCAATGTGGTCTCCAGGGTCTGTAAGGTCCACCTCTGCATCAACAGTGAGTGTACCTGCTTTGTTAGGTACCATGAAGTAATGGTACTAATGTAAGTACTGATGTTCAAAGGGTTAATGTGGATGTGGACAGGAGTCTGGATCAGCACTGATGTTGGTCTAATGTACTAAAATACATGTTCCTTTCATCTTACATGTGCTTTTCTTGTATTTTGTATATTTACTTGGATTTTTTTTTATATGTACTTCTTGGATTTTTTTTTTGGTTTGTTTGTTTGTTGCCACTTATGGGTAAGGAACCAAATATGGTAACTTCATTGACCTTAACTTTCTACATAATAACATTTTTGGAAAAATTTCACAAAAGTAATAAAGTCTTGTTATGTCCTCCAATAACACACTAAGGTTGAAAATTTGATTTTCAGAGTATTTCAATGAGTGCCTTATAAAGGGTTAATAAAGGGTTAATGGGGGAACCACGGTTGCATCTCCACTGTTTCCTGCATACTGACTGAAAATAAAAGTCCCTCTTCGCTGCTGTGAAAGAGCACAGCAGAGTCACTATTCAGAAATCACATGACAAACAGCAGCCGTTTACCAGCTGTTTTCACAGAAGGCGGAGATGAAGTCGCTCTGTTGGTGTTCGGGGTAGAGGAACAGCACAGGCCAGTGCAGGGAACCCTGTTCGTCCAGGAACACCTGAGCCCCCGTGGCGTCTTTAGAACTGAGGCCGTCGAGGCTCAGCTGAGCCAACGCCGACGCCGAGCCTTCGTCCTCGTCATCGCTGTCTGAACTGCGTCGACATGGTTTTGAAGACTGGAAGAGTTTGACACCTCGGCCCTGTGTAAAGGACGGCGGTCAATCAGTGAATGATCACACATGAAACAGACTGTTCACTGTGTTAACCTCCTAAGACCAGGGAAAGCCACAGGTTTTTGAATTTTGGCTTTTTTTAATTCAATAATTGCGGATATTGGAAACATCATGATGCAACAGTTTTTTCAGATGCATTCGTACAAATTTTTATGCAATGTCATTAGCGGTGGACAGTTGTTTTTTTTTTTTTGTATAAAGCTGTGACTTTCTTGTCCTCATAAGTGGACAGAGGGTCTTAGGAGGTTCAGGTTGAAATGAACAGGGATGGAAACACCTGATGAGTGTAACCATGGAACAGCAGTAATCCTGAAGCACAACGGTCTGTCAGTGTTTTACCAGAACACAGGATGTTCTTGGACTCATATTACTGTTACATTTAATCCTATAGATGTTTAAGGTGGAGCTTTGAACCACTGTATTAGCTGTATAACATCATCATATGGTGGTGGTTCATCTGTCCTGTGAGAATGGTGCATCCAGGGTTCCTACAGGTTCATACAAATGTCAGACTTTTTAAGACTATTTAGAATAGAATTTAATGCCTATTTCATGGCCATACTGACAAAAATTCATGACTTGTGGAATTTTTTCTCTAACGCCTCGATACCCAAAGTTAGTGATAACTGGTTCCTAATTTCAATATAAATTATCGGGTTGGAACCAAATAGACTAGCGTAATTTTTTTTTTCCAGCTTGGACATTTAACAGACACATGTAAACACAGTACAGCAAACAAGTTTACAGCAATATAATTAAGACCTACCATGTTTAATTTAATACCTCTTAAAGACTTTTTCTAAGGTATTAAATTTGTAAATTCAAGACTTTTAAGACTTTTTAAGACCCCCTAGAACCCTGCGCATCTCTGAAGATTCACTTTTTAATGAGCTCATAAAAACAGGCCTGTTTCCAGCTTTGTGACAATCCAAGAGGATTTATTTCACCTGTGTCCAGTCGGAATCATTTCAACGTAACATAAGCCAATGGATTAGCCGACAGCAGAAGCTTTATTCACACAAAACCAAGTTAGAATCAGAAAAAAATTAATTTAAGACAAAATTCATAATCATCTCTTCATAATGTGACTTTTATTTTTGCACTTCTTCATCTCATTCAGTGAGTTTTATCAGTGTTGTACTGCTGGACCTGTTTAGTGTTAGCTTAGCGCTGCAAAGTTTGTCTCGATGATCTGTTTAATGAAATTATTGAAGACACACACTGGTCTCAGGCTGTCGGTTTAGAGGTTTGCCATTTAAATTGTGTTTTCTGACAACTGGTTTTGTTTAGCTGATGTTTTTCTGGTTACGTGGATGTATAGCTTGTTTATATTATGACAAGTGTCACATAGCATTACCATGGCAACACAGATGGAACTGCTGGTTTAAGAGGTTAATTTAAAAAGGAGAACTTCACTAGCCCTTAAAGGAACTCTTTAAGGACAGTCAGACAAATGTAGTGGAGTAAAAAGTAGAATATTTGCCTCTGATGCGTTGCATAAAATGGAATATTGAAGTAAATTGCTGATTACTGATATATTACTGATATTTGGTTCAATTAGTGAGATACACACACACACTTTTGTAACATATAAAGCACAGACCCATAAATTAGAGCACATAACCCTTGATTCCCACCTTTATAGCAGCCAGAAGAGCTTCTTTCTCTCCGTGCACCTTCTTTTCTTTGGCTCTGGCCTTCCGAGCGTCTCTTTCCGCTGCTCTCTAAGACACAGAACACATGTCCATATAAGACTGAGTTTCATGTACAGCTTCCCTCTCACACCTACAGCTCAAACCAGCCAAACTTAGTGACTGTACCTTGTGTTTATCTGCTGCTGTTCTCAGCTCCAGGAGCTTTTTATCTGCGGGATGGACCTTAAGCCCCTCGTCACACCACTGGATGGCATCGGCAAAGCTCCGCAGCTCCACACAACACTGAGCGCCTGCAGGAGGACGGGCACATTATTCACATGGTTTCATCATTACAAACACACAATCAATAATCAAGCTGAGATTTATGACTTATAGACACTGAGGACCAAAAATAGAGCTTTGGGTAAATGTTAGTTGAGTAATAAATTAATTAAGACAAATCAAGACAGTTTCAGGTCATGGAATCATCAAATATATGGAAAATTTCACAGTCAGTTTCATGTAAGTTTCAGGTAGATGTGACGATTCACAACAGAAAACATTGGCTGCTCTGAAGTCAATCTCCAGTGCTGACAATCTGTCTGGAGCGTCTGCTTTGACCTGATATAGTGCTGTGATGAGCTGCAGCTATCTGTGATCACACTGGTTTGCACGTCAGCGGTGCATGACGACCACTGATGATTAGTAAGTGTTTACACGGGTCACTGGGTGTAACTCACAAATAACAATGTGTCGACTTCATCTGGACTTTTTAAACATTACTCGATTTAGTACGAGCTGAGTACAGAACAATTTGCTGTAAAAGAAAATGCCATTTAAAGCCGCAATGTGGAGGATGATCTGGTGAAACAACAAATAGTATCTGGTCAACGTATATAAAGATTTAAGCAAAGATTTTACATTTCAGACAAAGACACAGATGAACACCGTTGAATTGATTAACTTACTTTTTCTTATATTTTTCATCAAACAATTTCTGACTGCACTTGAATTTTAAGGACATTATTTTATACTGGAATAATAATTAAGGGTAATTACTGTCACATATTGTACTGCCACTGTTCAAAAAAAGTACAAGGTAGATATGATTAAAGATGAGAAACATGTTGTGCATGTATTACACACCTCTGACCAAAGCTTTGAGATGGTCTGGTTTTCTCTTCTTTACAGCTGTAGCGTCGTTCAGAGCAGAACGTATATTACCTACAACAGATAAAACCATAACAGAGCAGATGTCAGTGTATGAATGAACCTATATGGACAAAAATGCGCTTTGTTAAACTGGCTTTATCAAGTTTCTATAGATTGAATTTACTAAAACTAATATAAAACTAATATAAGTTAATCAATAACTTCCAGCAGCATTGAAAGACATCAAGAAAATACAAAGCATATAAAACACATCTGTATAAATACAAGAGTTTAGGTCACATGATGCTTCCTAAAAATACACTAAAAACGCTATCTGACAATAAAATAACTTTACCCAGATAAAAATGTGCAGCAGCCCGGTTCGTTTGAAGAATGATGTTGAGCTCTTCATCGGCACATTTAATGTGCAACCCTGCTGTGTATGAGATCACAGCCTTTTTGTAGTTCTTTTCTTTAAAATACGCATTCCCCTCATCTTTCAGGCTCTGGGCTTTTTCTGGAAAAGGAAGGACGCAAATAAAGGGAATCAAATTCTGTTTGTCTTTTAGAGCATAAAAGCTTAAGGATGTGATTCAAAACTTGAAGGGCTGCTTCATAGTACCACTTCATGTATGGTGCAATTGGACTTAAAATAGTGTACTTGCAGTCAGTGGAGGAAGTGCAATGCAGATCCTTAATTTAATGTGCAACACTAAGAAAACACTTCACTATGAGTACATGTTCAGCAATGTTCAGTAATAGTATGCAAGTATTATGAGCAAAATGTAAAAAATTAAGTTAGTGTATTTATATTACAGCTGCTTCAATGTGTACGCTGCTGTACACATTAAAGAAGAGCAGGCGTTGACCCAATCCTTCGGTCAGACAAATGTAGTGGAGTAAAATATTGCAATATTTGACTGATGCAATGTAATAGAAGTATAAAGTTTCATAAAATGTGAATAATCAAGTAAAATACAAGTATTTCATAAGTGTTTAAGAAAAAGTTACATTACACTTAAAGGCTTAACAGTTGCTCCAATTTGGATTTTAGAAATGCATTCAGAACCCCGATGTGTGCAGTTAAAGGGTCTTTTTGGTTTTTAAAAGGCTGCTTGTTTAGATTAGAAATAAAACTGATGCTCAGGGGTGTTAAGGTGCAGAACCTTCCTTCCTACCTTCGGGAGATCTGTCTTCATCGTGGACTATGGCCTGAATACAAGCCAAATCAGGGTATTCTTTTGGATCAAAGTTTTCAGGCGCTTTTGTCATAAACATGGGTATTTTGTCAAACTCCTGAATAAAAGAAACAGAGAATTCACTGTGAATACTTGCCCGAAAATGTACCAACAAGTTAGCTAAACAGCTAGCAACAACGGCTAACTGATTATGGTTTCCATATAAACAGCAGTTCATTAATAACTTAGTTTCAAACGTGTCTAGTTATACATGTTAACTCTACCTCTTCCCAGTTGTTTTCATCGAAAGCATTTTTATATCTTCCGGTTTTAAATTTGTCCACGAACGCGTCCATGCCGTCGTCGCTGTCATCTGCCATTTTGTTATTAACTACGTTTAAATATAAATGTCTAGTTATTGTTTATATCTACACTTTATAAACAACAATACAGCTTATAAATTGCACAGAGGTAATTTGGCTGCTCTGTTTACACATGTGCTGACGTGGTCCTACGCGCTTAACAATCCGTGTAAAAACACAGTATGCACGATGGTTCCGCTGTCGACGAGTAAAGAGTTAGGTTGTATTTCACTCGGATAAATTTGATAAAGAAATGTAGCTTTTGTACCACCATTTAACCCATACAGACTACTACTTTTGTGGCAGTTCCAAATGAATTTTTCTCAATTTTTAACATTTCTCAAGCGATTTAATCACCATTTATTGTAATATTATCCTCTGTATTTTGCATTTTTAAGTGAAAAATCATGAATTTTCCCATATTTAACTCACTGATCATGTAGATGTTCATTAAAGGTTAGATTAAAGTTGGGGGTTATTATATCAAAAACAGAGAAAATGAAGAAAAGGTGACTTTTTGTGCAACACATATCATTAATTGAACATAAATGAAGTGTCTCCATCCACTGTCATTGATCAAAGTCCATGGGTTTTACTGGTGAATCACTGTTGCAGTCGATGACAATGTTTCCATTCACTACGGAACCTCTGAATGTCCAAATGGGTCATATCTGATGACCATGAAAAGATGACAAACTGAATTTTACACCAATTATTTACATGTATTGATGGGATTAGTAGATCAACAGTTATTAACATTTTATATCAGTAAATGATTTTTCGTCACTAATGGATGGTTGCTGAACGGCAGCATTGACAGTGACTATGACAGCTACAGGGTACAGCAAGTATTATTTATTATATTCACTTCAGTGTACTTGTGCTTTCTTTGGTCTAAGATACATCATAATGGTTATAACACAAACCAAGTGCAGCCTGAAGAACTTTCATTACTTTAAATGACAGAAAAAGAAAACATGTAAAACACACCAGACCTTTATTTTTCCATCACCAATTGCATAACACATTATTCTTACACACAATAGCCAAGCCATTTAGAATATTCATTTGTACATTCATCGTTCATATAATTTCCACCCTTCCCAGAAGATCATAAAGTCCGTTCTCACTGAGAAACATCGTCTCACCTGTCTGCTGACAGATGACTTCGTACCTGGGCGTTTCCTCCAGGGCAGCCTGTCCCACCACGATAACATAGGGGTATCCCAGTCTTTTGGCGTCCTTCAGCCTCTTACCGATGGTCATCTGGGTTCGGTCGTCAAGAACAACTTCTCCTCTCAGACGAGGAAGCCTCTCCACCAACATGTGAACCAGTTCCTCGGCTAAACCTGACGCTTCATCCACTTTACTGCCCTTCTTCGGAGGAAGGACACACACTTGGTAGGGTGCGAGGAGGTCCGGCCAGCGGATTCCCTCTTCCGTCGACAAAACCTCTATGGCAGCGGCAAGAATCCGAGTGACCCCGAGGCCGAAGCAGCCCATCTCTGCGACGCTTGGCTTGTTTTGGGCATTGCTGAACGTAGCGTTGAACACCTGAGAGTACTTTTTACCCAGATAAAATGTGTGGCCAACCTCTATTCCCTTGGACTCCACCAGTTTGCCGGTTTTGCACTGGGGGCAGTCAGTTCTGTCTGATGTCATGGTCTCGACATTAGCAGAGAAGGAACAGGTCCCACAGACCAGGAGCCTGTCTTCACCGATCTGTGCTGGCAGCTGAAACTCATGGGACAGTTTGCCGCCAATGTTGCCCATATCTGCTTGTACCTGAACATAATGCAGATCCAGACGGGCAAAGAGCCTGCTGTAAGCCTGGCACACGGTTTCATAGGTCTGATACGCAGCTTCTTCACTCACATCAAATGAGTACATGTCTTTCATGTAGAACTCCTTCCCTCGAAGCAGACCAAACCTCGGCTTTGGTTCATCTCTGAATTTACGGGTAATCTGTTTCAACAAGAAAAGAAAAAATCTGAAGTGGCGCTTGTGGTTTCACAACAGATTCACTCAGTACAGGATGAGTCTTTAATGTACCTGGTAAAGAAGCAGAGGGAGCTGTTTGTAGGAGAGCGTGGTCTGGTGAGCGACCAGCGTTGTAACCGCCTCCTCGTGTGTGGGGCTCAAGCAGTAGTCGACCTCGTGGCGGTCCTTAAGACGGAACAGTTCCTTCCCCATCAAGTCCCAGCGCTCACTGGCTTTCCACAGTTCAGCTGAGCACAAACTGGGCATGTCCAATTTCTGTCCACCAATCGCCTGCATCTCCTGGTCAATCACTCTCACCTGTTGATTGAATATAATTATTACATTGTAAGATTGGAACAAGTATGTTTGTATGCATGGGAGAGGTGAGAACAAAGTAATAAAAAGGTAAATTTGTAGAATGGGATGGTAAAAGCTTATTTAAAATGAAGGAAAGGAAAAATGATCAGATAATAATGATTCAATCTGATTAAAACAGTCATGATATGATGGAAACAGAGCCATGTTTTATCATTTTCCTCATCTTACTGTAGATTGATCAGTTACAGCGAAAAACTGTCATTTATGATTTCAGGAAAATAACCTCAAGGATGTGAGTGCCTAAATATGGACGTAGGGGCTGCTGTGGATCAGGAGGTAGAGCAGGTCGTCCAATGACTGGAGGGTTGGCGGTTCGAATCCTTGGACAAGACACTTCATCCACCACTCACACTGGTGTATGAATGTTTGGTGGTGGAATAATGTAAAGCATTTCAAGAGTGCCTTGAAAAGCGCTATAGAAATCCAATCCATTAGTTAATATGCTTATGAATTAGCGATATATTTCGAGAAAACCATGTGAATCAACAATATTATGACTTATTATCAACTTATTGGATGGACTTTTGTCACTGTAAAAACTTTACTATTTCTAGAAACTAATAAAAAAAATACTCAGTGGACTACTTGGCCGTTTCTCCTGTCCTTGCCATCATATAAAAAAGGATTGCTTGAAGTACAGTAATAACCTGCCACCATGTGGTGTCTGATTGTCACACACACATATTTAGCGACATGTACATTTCCTTTCGTGTAAGAAACAGCCTCACCAGCTTTTCCATGGAGCGGACGGTGGCAGGGAGGTAGTAGTAACACCCAGGGTTGGAGGGATGGATGAGTCCAGCCTGCAGCATGAGCCTCTGGCTTTTACAGGTCATCTCTCCCTGTAACCGAGTGTCCTGTCCAAAATCACGCAGATGTGAGGGCTGGTAGAGGCGCGACACAAGGAGTGTTGGTTTGTAGGGTCCGGAGTGAGCAGAGGGAGGAGCAGCCACATGTTCAGCACAGCCTGAATGGTTCCGTCTGAGAGGATTCAGGGTTCTGTGGAAGCGATGGAAGATCCTCTGCCAAACCTGATGCATTACGAGCCCCATGACAGACCCAGGTCTACTGCTGCTATAGAAGACAAATGGGAGTAATTAGTTTAATATATAAACATGTAAGCCTGTAAAAATTTGAATTTGGAGAAGTCAGATTGAGAGCATTTATGCAAAAAGAAAGACAGAAAACACAACAGCTATGTAAACATATGGGTTAAACCTCTACAAATTTCAGCCTTGATGACTGATTTCAGCTTTTCTGAAAATAAGATGACATTTCACTGAGAGCAGTTGCCAATATTACCTGTTGTTTCATTAACAATGTTTCAAAAACGTGTTTGAATAATTTCAATTAATTCATGGTCATTCTAAGATAGTTTGTTTATGAGCTTACAGTCTTGAAATTTTTTCTGATACAAAAAGTGGAGTAAATAATAAAAACAAAATACACAAAGAGAATCTGAACTGGTTAAAACTCACCACACTGGTATAATAGGCATCAGTATTGGCCAATCTAAACAAAACTACAAAATCAGATCCTACAAATGCATCAACATTTGTTTACAATTCAATATAAATTTGGTAGATCATTTGTCTTGAATGTTAATATTATTACACTACAATTTAAAGATAATTACACTTCTGTAACCCACTAAAATCATTTTTATACGACTGATTTTTGTATTATACAGGATAACATGTTGTTGCTTTGTTAACATATGTAGATACGTAAGAATACGTCTTCTACCAATGAATTAAAGAATTATCATCAAATTATAACTAACAAAGAAAGAGCAGGTGAGTTCAAGGTCATGTTACTTCAATTCTTTCCATTTATTCATCTGGTTAACCCTTGCAATGTATGTCCGACTCATGCATTTGCTGTTTAGTTTGCAGTTTACGTCTTAAATTGTGCACTTTACTGAAAACTGGCCACAGTGTTTCACAGCAGTGACAGCCCTGAGAGGCGTGTAAGCTAGCTGCCATTAGCTTCTGCATTAGCTCACAACAACCTACGCTAAACGGCAAAACCGGTTAAAAACACTCACCCCGGGACGACAGCAGAGAACTGAGACAGTGTTTGGCGCCTTCGAGTCGACTACTTCAGCAAACAGGCAAAAATGATCATTTCTACAGAGTTGACAAACTGCAGAACACTGAAGATGCTAAACTGGCTAAACCACACTGTCTTCTTCAGTCTGAGTTACATGCGGTTACATTTGTAGCTCGTATCTTAACAGCGCCACCTGCAGGTTTGGAGGAGTAACACCAGCGAGATATAATAGTGTGTAGAGCGATGATTTCAGGGTTTTTAATCTGAAGTCTTCTTTTAATAATCATTTAGACACACAAAAAAAGAAAATAGCAAATATTATAAGTGAGATTCTCCTCATTTTACTGTATATGTGCAAAGATGTAGTGATATTTGACTGTCAGCTGTCACTTAAGCCACTCTTGCATTAATGTCTCCTTTTAATCTAGAAATGGGAAGGGACATTTGGCTTACACTTACACTTTTTCATAATCTTACAGAGGCAAACATCCTTTAATTGCTTTTGTACTTAAATTAATCAGTCAATAAATCAATCAATCAGTTTCACTAGTGTGTTTTGTAGATAAATCCGTCAGATCTAACTATGCTGTAAGTTTGAAAGGCTGCTAAAAATGGATCTGAAAACTTGCATCTGTGTTTGACTAATCAGACATTTCTCCAGAGGAATGTAAATTTACAGATCACTTTATTTTGGTGTTGATTATTGGACATTTTTCTAGAACGACAAAAGAGGGAGGCTGAGTTCATACTGACCTGCCATAAGTGGAAAAGTATTATTTCTAATATGCTGCATGTAAATAGGGATATTAGAGGAATATTCATGTCCACTGACTATGTAATCAGATTACTGGGAAATAACTTACTATCTTTTTCAGAACTAGGAAGTGTTCACTGTAACAATCATAAGTATCCATTTTTTTAAACATATAAATAAATAAATATAACATTCAAAATAAATATTGCACAGACATACTGTGTGTTTGCAATGAAAGTGATATGTCATAAGAATGAATAATTTTGTTGAGAGTACTATACCTTCATTCATAGTGAAAAATTAAGCTTATTATTACAGCAATAAGCTCAGGATGGTTCCTTCTTTAATATCTGAGATACTGGTTCAGTACTATTGATGAGTTTTTATTGAATGTGTAATCCTCTTTTATTGACATTATGCGGCTGCTTTATAGTGTTTTATGGAAGCGGGTTTAAACCGTTAATGTCTCAGTCAGTCGATGTCAGATCACATGGTAAACACAGCTGAGCTTTTCAGGGGACGCTGTGGAGGACACGTCCAACTCCTCATCGACTGAAGTGACACTAAAACGTCAACTGGGTTTGTGTCTCTTTCATTCATTTATCCAGTGGCTGAATTCGGTTTGGCGACTGAGTGTCTCCTTGAGATATCGACAGCTCCCTTCAGCCTGATTTTATCAACTGGTAGAGTTTTACTGATAGAAAGACGTGGTTCAAGGCTTATGGAAAATGCAGCTAAAGTCTATATCAACCCCTTGAATAGGTTCCTGTAGGGAAAATAGAGAGATTTTATTGACCAGATTGTCCAGAAAATAAAATGCATCACGTCTTTGCTTTTAAAATTAACTTTACCCTAAACTACAATATATTAATGAATGTAGATATGACAAATATAATCATAAGGGATGACTGAGACCAAACTCTGCTGCTCAGTTTGACTCATATTAAAAACACTCTGGAGTCAAAGGGTATTTATTTGATTTTTACATATTTTGTTAAATTTGCCCTTTTCAGGTACTTGCAAGTAACACAATGCACAAGTGTTTTATATCAAAATATTGAAATGTTTTTGTCCTAGAGCACTGTAGAAAGGGATGAACTTCATTCAGCCCAAATACTGAAAGTTTGAAGTCATATTTGTATAAACTTTCATATCTCTTGTGAAAACACACCTTTAACTCATGTGGATGAAGTGTTTTGGTGCTTGAATTAGGTTTACCAAAGCATTTATTAAGTTAAAACAACACAGAAACAACAACATGAAACAAGATATAAGATATATTTGTACAGAACAGTAAAAATAACACTGTTCACTGGGCTTCAAGTGCTACATCAGCTGATAGTTTACATTATTGTGTTTAGACTGAAAACAGCCACAGTAAAACCACTAATCACCTCTGTTTTCTGTACAGTTTGTGTTGTCAGTAGCTGAACTAAAGATCTGTTTGGAATCGAACAAACAAGGTCAGAACTGTCACAGTTTAGTCTGGATCAACAAACGGCAACTTAGCAAAGATAATAACATCCCATAATAACTTTAACCCTTCATAAGCCTCAGAATCAAACTCACCTGTGTAGAAGAAACGCTGCCATTTCAGCATCAAACTCCATTCTTTTCATTTACAGCTGTGTCCAGTGGAGAAAACAACAACAGGATAATTGTACCTTTTATCACAGAGTCATTTTCTTTGACTCTAAAAGTTGTTTCTTCTTGGTTCTCATCCCATCTGGTCACTTTCTAATGCTTTGGTCAAAGGCCCTGTGGTGTTTCTTTTCCTCAATAATATATTTCTTTAGATGAACATGCTGTGGTTATTATGTTTAAAAAAACAAAGGTGTGAAAAGCCCTGGGCCTGTCAATAAAGCCAGCTGACTGCTTATCTCCTGTGTGAAGCTTCTGGGTCCTTCTGGGTACAGTTTTCCCACTGGCAAAGGATAATCTCTGCCAACAGAAGCACCTGAATGACATCGGGCCAGTTGCCGTGACCTCCTTGGTCATGAGATACTGTGAAATACTGATGGAAAAGTGCTTTTCACTGAAAAAGGAAATCTTCACTCCGTCTGACTTCCAGACCAGATGCTACTGCCAATCTGCTGCAACTGTTATTCAAACATCTTGAAGGTAGTAAAACATATGCGAGGATTTAATTTGTTTCTTCCACATTTAACAGATTTTAACACCACATTTTCTTAGACAGGCTCTTACTTACCAGAACTTTACCTTTGATTTGAACGCGTTAACACTAACAGACAGCACTCAGACGGTAACGGCGAATGCTTGCTTCTCTGAGGACATGCCGTCATCCACAGGGTGTCCCCAGAGGTGCGTCCTGTCACCACTGTTTTACATTTCTTATGCTGATGTTTGCCGCAGCAGGGATAACAAGAGACATGTCTTAAAATTTGCAGTTATTTATAGTTTTAAGTGATGTGATGGCACACAGGACTGGAGGGGGAAATGCCATCCCATAATGACAGCCAACGCTGGTCACTACATAGAACTGTGGCACAGGCCTGTTAGTTTTCCATAAATATTTTTTTATCAACTCTCAAAAATGAAAAGCAAAGATGTGAACAGATGGCAGCTTTTGAGCACTTACACCCTTATGCGGTCGAACAATAACCGAAGGGTTGGCAGTTCGAATCCCGCTCTGTCCTTTTCATGTTGCGTTGTGTCCTTGGGCAAGACACTTCACCCACCTTGCCTCCAGTGTCACTCACACTGGTGTATGAATGTATGTGAATGTTCAGTGGTGGTCGGAGGGGCCGTTTGGTGCGAATTGACAGCCACTCTTCAGCCAGTCTGCCCCAGGGCCACTGTGGATACAAACGTAGTTTACCACCACCAGAGTGAATGAATAATGGGTCCATAATGTACAGCGCTTTGGGTGCCTTGAAAGTGCTATAGAAATCTAATCATTTAATATTATTATTATTATTATTATTATTATTATTATTATGGGGGTGGGAATTGATAAGAATTTAACAATTCCGATTCCTTATCGATTCTCTTATTGATTCTCATTGGGTGAGGGAATAAAAGAGTACAAATGGGTTTATTTACATTAACTGTATTTAATATTTTCATCTCTGCACATAAAATATAACATATACAGTATGCACAAATTATGTGTGACATAACCTTAAAACAAACCTTGGGCTCTAATAACAGATGACGCCCTGGTGTTTGCTCTGCCGCTAGATTCACAAGCGTCGCTAAGTAGCGTATCAAACATGTGACATTCCTGCAAATGATTTGCATGCTGTGTGGACAAATGTTTTATCATATTGGAGGTATTTCCCCCATTTGAAGAAATGGAAGCTTTGCAAGTGTTACAAGTGGCTGTGGTGTCATCTTTTCACATGAAATATAGCCATACTTTGGAGCGTTTCTGCCTCGACGCCATGTTGGCTACGTTCTAAACCAAAACAATGCAGCGTGCATGTGATGTCATCATGCATGTGCAGCGAAGGCGAAATCGATAAGCAGAACTGTTAAGCAGGCAGGCAAACGATTCCAAGGAATTGAGCTACTGGGAGCCAGTTCTCAAAAAGAACCGGTTCTCGATTCCCATCCCCACTTATACGTCACCCTTTTGCAGTATTTCAGCCACAAAAAGTCCATGTCCAAAAAGTCCCTGTCCAAACTCCACTTAATCTTTACGTGTGTAGCATTCCATTCTCTTTTTTAGCAGTAGGAAGACAGGACCTGGGTTTTGTCACAAGTCACTGATGTAGGCAACTTTTTTCGTGAATGGGAGACACCAATGTTTTTTAAATGAGATTATTTGCTATTATCTGCTTTGGATTTACAGAAAAGTGCATTTAGCATAATTATAGTATAAATGCACGACCTGTACCCAAGCTGCAAATTTACACAGTTCCATATTACTCACTCTCTCTGTTGTGTTTATGTAATTACCAGAGTTTCACTGTTGCATAAGGAATTACAAAGCAACTTAAAAAATTAAACAACTACTAACAAAGTGCATATTTAATGAAATTAATAAGCTTTTACAGCATAATCTCTAAGCTTTATAGGAGGTCTCTGCAGGGGGAACTAATAGCATTTATGTCAACCTGGTTAAAAAAAATTAATAAACAAGCTAGAACGTGCATATTTTACAGAAAGAAAAAAAAATTAAAGGACCCACACAGTTTTCAGAGAAAAGACAAAAATTAGCTGAAAAGTTTTGCAGACAGAAACTAACACTTTCTTATCTTTTCCAGAGAAGAGGAGGGCGAAGAGGACAAAGGTTAATCACAACTATCACCAACAATAGCAAGTGGGAAACAGTGAATGGTAATTAAAAACATGTTATTTACCAGTATTAAACATTGTATTATCATTTAATTTAGTCTCCGTTATCTACCTTCCTCCATCAATATGTAATTCTCAAAGGTTGTGCTCACGCCTACTATGGGGACAGGAGTATTTGGATTATAGATGAAAGATTCCAATCTGTGGATGTAAACACATTCTGTTCTTGGGGTCTTCAAAAGGAGAAAGAAAAAATGACTGAGCAAACAAAATAAATAAATAAATAAATAAATACAATGGAATAAATGAGTCTTGAGTCAACAGCAGCAGAACCTGTATATACCATGAAGTCCTTTTTCTTTAGTCCACATGACAGACCATATTAATGCTAATGTTAATGCTAATTCATATTAACAGTCCATGCTTTCTAACTCAGCAGTAATGGTAAGTAACGTAAAACATTTGCCTTTACAAAATGTTTTGACAGTCGTGCTGGTGTATCTCCATATCCACTACCCCGCTGGTGCCGTCTGTCAGGAAGAAATGGTAAATATAAGCTCTGAAAGTCCGACTCAGCAGGAAGTCTGCTTTCAATCAGAACAGACTCAACCAGCTCTCACCTGCTCTTATGAAAACCATGAATTCTCCAACCTGATACAATGGCCAGTTGTCGAAGGCTTTGTGCATCCGAATGATAGAGCATATCTGGAACTAAATATGGCATAAATAAAGGACATGCTCATTGGCGTTAGGTGCAGGCTTTCTGCCACCGAGATCAGAGTCAATGAGAGCTGAAGGTGGACGCTGCAGAAACAAGTAGTTTATTGTGAAAGGTGTTATATGTAGTATTGATATTTTAATAGCATGGGAAAGTCCTGGACCAGATCACATTTAGGACTGCTAAAACCAATAAAAATGGCTTAAAAACTATGTATTCATAGACTGCATCACTGACTGAAGCTCATTGTTTACACACATCTGTATTAAGGTATCATCAAGTTTTCTTCTACAAACTAAAACTTACACTTATTTTTGACAGTCACTCAAAATAGGAGTGTTTTATAATCTTCACATGCTGCATCAGCTGATAGTTTACATTTTAGCTCTGTTAGCTTAGTTCTGTTTTTAGCCACAGTAAAACCACAAATCACCTCTGTTTTCTGTACGGTTTGTGTTGTCAGTAGCTGAACTAAAGATGTGTTTGGAATCCAACAAACAAGGTCAGAACTGTCAGTTTAGTCTGAACTATGGATCAACAAACAGCAACTTAGCAAAGATAATAACATCCCATAATAACGTTATACCTTCAAAAGACTCATAATCAAACCCACTGTTGTAGAAGAAACGCTGACATTTCAGCATCAAACTCCATTCTGTGCTTCAAGCTTTTATCACTCTGACACTTTCTTTGCCTCTAAAAGTTGTTTTAGTCGTTCTCATTCCATTTTCTCACTTTCTGATGCTTTGGTCAAAGGCCCTGTGGTGTTAGTTTTCCTCACCATGGGAGACTGGCAGAGTGACTCACAACTCCATGAATCCTATGGGCTGTCAGTGTAAATAAATTGAGTTCATAATTCTACAATCCAGTGCACTGGCATCTTTGGCAGAACTTCAGAGCTGTTTATTCTAAACCCTGTAATGATGAGTTTAGGCTGTTGTTTAATATTTGAAAGTGGAAGTAAATCATATAGACCCTTTAACTCCTCCAACAAAGGGACAGCAATGACTTTTCTAGCTTAAAGACCCAGTGTTAATTTTGTGGCAGTTTCCAAATGAGTTTTTCTCTCCATTTAACCTTTTTTAAGTGATTTATCACCATTTATTATAGTATTATCCTCTGTATTTTGTATTTTTAAATGAAAAATCATGCATTTTCCTATAGTTAATTCACTGATCATGTAGATGTTCACAAAAGCTCAAATTAAAGTTGAGAGTTATTATATCAAAAACAGAGAAAACTGAAGAAAAAGTGACTTATTCAGTGAAATCTATCATTAACTGAACATAAACCCAGTGTGTCCATCCACTGTCATTTTACTGGTGAATCAATGTTGTAGAAGATGACGGTGTTTCCATG
>JAPQRQ010000001.1:23577917-23611626 GCA_037367365.1 Apogon talboti
ATTATAAGGCGCTCCGTCCATTTTGGAGAAAATGTAAAACTTTTAAGTGCGCCTTATGGTTGTGAAAATACGGTATATATTATGATTATATGATGTTTTGGTTTAGAAGTACACATAGGCATTAGCTCATAGTTTCATACACACACATGCACATGCACACACACACACACACACACACACACACACACACACACACACATAAACATACACCTCAGTATTTTCAATACTACATTTAAATTGCGCGTTCCTCGTTTCATTCTTTTCTTTGTTGTTCCAAAAACAATTGAAAGCTCCGTATTTAATTGTTGTTATGATCGATTAAACGTTCGGGTCCATACCAAGAAGGTCCTGGTCTTCGATCCCGGGCACTCGACCTTTCTATGTGGAGGTTGCATGTTCTCTCCAGTCTACGTGGATTCTGTACTCCAGCTTCTTCCCACCCTCCAAACACATGACATGAAAAGGTTAATTTAATGGTCGTTCGTCTGTCCAGGGTGTACCCCACCTTCACCCACTGGGAGCTGAGACATCCTCCATGACCTAGCTCAAGGACTGAGGAGTCTGGAAGATGAATGAATGAAATCATTCACCCATAAAGACCCAAACATCCACCAGTGACCAAAAGCATCCACTGATGTAAACTGTCTAATACCTGTTGATCCACTAATCCTATCAATACATGTAAATAACTGGTGTAAAATACAGTTTGTTGTCTTTTCATGGTCATCAGATATGATCCATTTGGACGTTCAGAGGTTCCGTAGTTACCGTGGAAACACTGTAATCTTCTGCAACATTGATTCACCAGTAAAACCCATGGAGTTGGATCAATGACAGTGGATGGACACACTTGTTTAATGTTCAGTTAATGACCAATTTTATTGAAAAAATCACTTTTTCTTCAGGTTTCTCTGTTTCTGATATTATAACCCTCAATTTTAATCTGAATATTTCTGAGTTTTATTTATAATTTACAGTACAAAACTTTAGGCTTGGGAGAAGTGGAAAAGTTGGTGTACTAATTACTAATGTGAATAAAACCCAAGAGATTTAGTGAAGTAGTGTGAGTATTTGCATGTGTGGAGCCTGCAACATTTATTGAATAAATGAAGAAGTAATCATAAATGAGGATAGATCCTAAAGGATGAAAACAGCAATCAGTCATGACCATATATCAGCAGCTGCAGAAACAAATCTCAGGCAACGACGTAATTAGACATAAGACATAAAGTCTTAATATTCGCATAATAGTAGCAAATGGATATGCATATACATGTATATTTTCCTCTGCAGATTTTCAGAAATTCTCTTTACATTTGTAGTACATTCAAATGGAAACCTACTTCTGTCTCCTTGAATTTCCTCCTACTTGTCACATACATTACTGTATTTGCATGGTCTGTTTTTACCTTTACAAGATAAGCTACATACCTTCACTGGTGAGGGTGAAAAAGGGAAATAAAATCAAATTAAAGGGAAAAAAACATGTGAGGAAGATGATTACGCTCTAAAAAGGTGAAACACTGTCTCCTTCTGACCACAGACTGAATACACACTAGTCTTTAAAACACTGAGCTACGGAGCATTAACAGCCGTTTTTACACGCCTTTCCCTGCTGACTGTGAGCACTACGATGAATAAATCTGAATAAATTTAATTCCGTTCTGTAATTAGATTTTCCCACTGATGTCACCAGATGCTTCCTTATGTTTCTACTTACATGTTAATAATGCATGCTGGGTATAAATAATATTATGGCTACAGGCTCAGACATCTGTTACTGACCTACACTTGGTCTTATAAGGGCTGCAAACATGATGTCAAATGCAGATCATGTATTTACCCATAGGCACCACAGTGATAGTAAGATAAAAGATAAAATGATGACTGTGAACTTGCTGTCAGGGTTTTTTTTTTTTTTTTACGTTTTTTTATTGGTGATTGAAGTTTAACTAAAACTAAATTGAGACGGTCCCATAAAAGTAATTTGTAATTCAAAAATATTCCCATACGCCCTTATAGGTAGCAGTTGTCCTCTAAACACAGACGTCCAGTTGCATCATGAAGTTGAATAGAATCACTCTTCAAGGTAAAAAAAAAAAAGAAAAAAAAAAAGAAAATGATTGATGCTCAGGATATTTTCCAACCGCATCATGTGTGAAAGTGCTGCTCTCTGTTGGACAAATAACGCAGCTGCATTTTGAGGCAAATTTGTCAAGGTGGCTTACACACTAATGCCAGACTAAAAAAAGAAAAACAAAAAAACTGTGAACATAGTCATTCCCAAAGATATATTTTGCCATTGTACTCTGTTTTCCTCTCTTAATTAGATAAATGCTCAATGTTTTGTGTCAAAATAAAAATCCAAAGACTTGCTGTTGCCATCTGACCTTACATTTGCATGCATGTCTAACTGCTTTACAGATTTATGTAGATTGTGCTTGTTTTTAATGTATGTTTTTCACCTTTGCGTGTCTTCAATAGCAACTAACAATGAAACGCAATATAGTCTTAATTCAGGCTATATTTCTATTAACCTTAACTATGCTTTATCCTGCATTATGGGTCTCAGTGTTTCATATTTCATAGAAACCTGATAATGCACTATAATATATATAATATATAGATGTGGATTTTATTCATGTAATGTCAGCTCTAGCTTTACCAAAGTTTTAAAGACAGGTACAATATCAAATGTTTTAACCCAGACAGTACCTAAGCCCTCTGAAAACTTAGGGTTGATGTCTGAAAAATGTTTGGAATTATTATATTATTATACAAAAATATTTTATGGATTTTTGTAAGGTTAATTACAGATGAGAAATATCCTCATTAACAACTTTACACACATTTACAGTAATGTTTATTGATGTAGCTACACTGCTCCTGTGAAATTAATCATTAAAATACAAATTGAATACATAAATAAACGATATAAAGTGTAGGTAAAGAAAAGCTACAAGCATTTATCTATTTACTGACAAGAAGTGAGATACTTATATGAAAATGTATAACTTATTTCTGAGCTGTAACAGAAAAGTAAACGAGAAAGAGCTCTCGCGATACGTCTTCAAATCTCGCGTTACTGATTCGACGCAAACTGGAGGGATTTCTGAGTGTTCACTGTGCGCAGCAACCAAGCTAGCAGAGTAAGAGACCTATCTGCAAATAACCTGCTCTCAACTAACCTGCTGATCTTCATATATTTCTGTGTTGCTCCAAGGTAAGACTAGTGCTTGCTAGAGTTGCTGTAGTAGCGCAAATTACTAGTGGGCTCTACATTTTTAGCCTGACAAGACCTTTAACCCTAACCCTTAGAAACACACAACTTATGGTTAGCTTCATGTCGTAAACGACAGTAAGCAAAAGTTAAGTCGTAAACATACCAAAAGCATATCGGAAAGGAATAACACCGAAAGCCACAGAAGTATTGACTACTTTTCGATCTCGGCTTTGCTGGTAAACGTTAACACTAGCTCAATTAAAGTAATAGCTACAGTATCTCTACGTTTTGCTAAGTTAGCGTAAACAAGCTCATCAAGTGTGAACTATTGTATCTAGCTAATGTCAATTTATTTGTAAATGATAACCTTATTACACAACATTAACTTGTGGCTTTTAAAGTATTGCATTGTTAAGATGGAGACCCTGGACCGTTCTGTCAAGTTATTGAGGGCTGACCGTAGCATCAATGTCAAATAACATACATGTTTCTATCTGCATGAATATGCAAACCTGTGTGGAATAGTAAATGTTCATTGCTATATTGTTATCTTTCATGAAGTTCCCAAAATGTGTTTAGCAGTGCTGTAGTGAAGTCAAAACAATAACCTAAAATATGCAAAACGCATATAGAAACTGCACATTAACATAGACAGTAGATATTAACATACACAAAGGGGTTGCACAAAGTGGATATGTCTGGGATGTGTGCATTTAGCCCAGCATTTAGTATATATTTACAATATGCTGATTCAATGTTTTGATTAAGCTAGTATTATGAGCATCTGACAGTTCAGAGGTGGGTGACTATAATGTACACACTAGGGATGTGAATCCCCACCACTGAGGCCGATTCGATACGCATCTCGATATGCTGCCAGCAATACCATACATTAACGATACAGTAAAGCCCCCTGCCGATATGATGCGATATGATTCACCCCTGTTCACGTGATGCTATTCATTAATGATTTTACAACAATTTGACTTCATACAATGCAGTTTGGTTCAATACGATTCATGATGTAATTCAAAACGATTTAACACAATACAATACAAAGAATTTCTAAGCCCACATCTGGTTTCTAAACAACATCAAAATTATTTTGTCCTCTCTCTTTCCCTGTGAAGGATGTATTTGATACTTGATTGTTTTCTATAATGCAAACCAATGAAACCAACTTAAAAAGAAGATGCAATTCAATATGGTACAGACAGAGGATTGTTTTATTCCTAATAAATACTCAATCATAAACAAAAAATGTTTTTTCATTACATTTGTTTTTAATGTCATTCTCTACTTATACAATACATTTATTTAGGCAATGTCTATTTGGCTTCTTAATAAAAAGAAAAAAAAAACACATGGGCCATTCACAAAGAGTCCTTTTCTCAGGTCCTTTTACTAATAATGTTATCTGTCTGTAATTTTACAATGTTTTGCAAAGCACTTATAAAACTTAACTATTAAGCATTTCTCAGTATCGACAGCAGTGGAAGATCCACCTGTTTTTCCACCACTGCAACACATCACCATTCAGAGCTAAACAACTTTGAAAAATTGTACTTTGAAAATCGTCAATTTTGACTTGTGTGTCCTCAGAGTTATGTTGAGAGATGTATGTCCTCTTCACCTGTTGTCTGGCTTCCCTCCATTTTGCTGTTTACTAACTGACTGCGATACCCGGCTCTGTATGTTTTAATAACAAAACACCAAGAGATAGTGATGGTGCGTTCAATGCGCCTCGAAAACATGGGTGCAGAGGAGATAAACTATGTAATAATCAATGTAACCATGGGTTTTACCGATGTAGACACACTAAAAAAGATACATTGGCCGGCAGTTGTATCCGATGCACACTGAAGCTACCGGTTCAGTTGCATCGCAAACGTCTGTCTCGGACCACCGATTCAAATTGGTGAATCCATCCATCCCTAGTACACGTCAGACTTCAGGTAGTGTCTGTAGTTGGTATTTGTATTTTGTTGTGCCGGTGATGCCTTTTTCAAGTGTTACAGGTTCCCTCGGTTGACAGGTGTTGTGACAGACTGGCACCTTTCATTTTCCTTAGGAAGAAGAGGTTTTGCTGGCCTTGTGTAGTGTCTGTTTTTGGGTGACTTGGGGGTCATGGTGGCTGATGTGTGTGCCAGTTCCCACATATTGGGTTCTGTTTGTCATAAAGTCCAGTACAGACAGGGATGCTGCATTTAGAGATAAGTCTGACAGATATTACTCTTGTCAGTTCTGTTCCCTCCATCTTCCATCTTCTCATTACACAATCTGCATGTATTTAATAGAGAGCCGAAGTCCTACCTGTGCTTCCCCATAGGACTTAACTTCGGAAAAAACATATGAATTGTGGTCAAACAACAAATTATTTTTTCTTCCTCTTTGAATTGATCTGACAATCACACATATGATGATTGTTAGTTTAAAAGGTTTTTTACAAGCCAACAAAATTGTGGTTTGTGGCGAAAATAGTAAACAAACATCAAGTTTTATGTTTAACACCAAAACACCAACACCAAAATAGTTGCTGTCGTGGCACATTCACTGTAATCTTTGGGAGATAAAGAGGTTGGTGAAAGTAGTTAAAGCTGCAGGGACATCTTCAGCAATTCTGAACAGATTGTGGAGAGAAAATTTGCAATGATGTCACCTCTGCAACTTTCAGCTGTAATTATAATTGTATTAATATATTTTCACAGTCTGGTAGTTCAACGGTTTTTACCACAAAATTAGAATTAATGGTTTCTTGACTTGTAAAATTCTTTTTTGAAAATGGAAAATTCTTGACTCTCGATATGGACCGCAATACACCCTCCCCATATAATGTCTTATGGGGTACAGTGGTTGACTTTGATTGTTGATCCCTCTTGTTGTCATTTATAATAAATTTAAATAAATATGCTCTCTGGCACAGCTACATCATATATGTCCATTGCTGGGTTACATTATAATAGCATATAGAAGAATATAGGATGATTTATTTTTTCATTTTAACACACAGAAGTATGATAATGAATTAAATAACTAATACAGCTTTTGAATATGGAACACTTAAATTTGTAGAGTCCTGCTGCTGCTGTGGTTTGTATAATCCAGCCATGTGTCACATCTGTTTTGTACATCATGGTTACAGATTGCTGAAAATATCTCCGTCACCTGTGTGTATCTCTCATCGCTCCGTCTGCAAATCTCCTCACTCTTTGCTCCACAAGATGCATTTTAGGAATTGAGACATCCTTCACCATGAAATACTGATATTGATTTCTGGGAGACAAGGAGGTGGAGCGAGGCGATGAGGGAGCACAAAATACAGAAATGAGAAGAGTCTACAGTCATATTCAGGCGACCTATTCATGTGAAGAGCACTTTGTCTGCACAGGCTTTTAGGCATTGTCCATAACAGAGACACTGTCTGCTGCCTTGTTGATTATAAGGTTATGCAGTATGTGCTTTACCTGGTTGATGTGCTTCATCCCTTTAGGCCGGAGTGTTGTCTTCTCTATCAAAGTAGGGGAAGAAGTTGTTAGGTAGTGAAGCATGGTGCCCTTTATTTGACTGATCCTTACCAGTTTTTATGTTTTATTATTGTCGGTATTACTTTTTGAAGTCCTGCTATTTATTTTGTGTGTTTTGTGCATTTATATTTCTCAACATTGTAGACTCATAATATGGATTTAGAAGAAGACACCACAGTGTTAAAAACGTTGAAGTCCTTCAATTCGTTCATCAGCTCTTCTGAGACTCCACAGCAGTTGGCAGAGTGCTCAGGATATGGGGGAAGCCTGCAAAGCACGTACAAACGAAACATGGGGGTAGGCAAACCCTAACAACATTAAAACATGCCTGTGTCACCATGCTTGTGTGCTGCTGACAGACTTGTCCTCAATTTTAGTTGTTGGAAGCAGCGGAAAGGGTTAATTCGAAGAATAGGTACTTTCAACTGGACCAAGAGAAGAAGCAGATGGAACTAAGCCACAAAAGAGCTCGTCTGGAACTTGAGAAAGCTGCTTCTGATAATGCAAGAGACTTTAAGGTATGCCCTGACACATTTAATGATTATTTATCTATTAATTTATGGTGTCAAATAGTTTGAACCTTCTTCTTAAACTTCTACACTGAAGCATGAGGTCGAGAGGAACCAGGACCTCGTGGGCCAAATTAAGAAACTGGTGGAAAGAGAGTCCGAAGCTTCCAGAAACCTGGAAGGGCATGTGGAAGCAAACCGTGCACTCCGTAAAAACCTGGAAGGACTGACCAAGAAACTGGAGGAGCGAGATACTAGACTGAACACTGCCAACCAGGTATGCATTCCTGTGTACTTTAATTGTGTCTCTTGTGATATATTTGCTTCATTGTGTAATCTTGTTCCAGACTATCAGTTCTTTGAAGGATGAGGTCAGAGTGCTCACGCAGAAGATCCAAAATCAGGACTCAACTCTTACTTCACACACTTTAGAAAAAGAGGAACTGCAGGAACAGCTGGACTTACAGCGCAGGTATAGACACACAGACGAAGGCTGTAACGCACAACAGATATAACATGTTTCAGTTAAGCTCATGTTACTCCTTTTTATGTGTGATTTATATCAGGAAGTACCAGGAAGTCTCTCAACTTTGCCAAAATCTTCAAGCTGCCCAGTCCTCCTGCTCAGAGCATGTCATCAAGATTAAGGTTAGTCCTCAGCATATGATTAAATACGACATAAATTTAATGAAGGGTCCACGTTTTACATTAACATGTACAGTACCTGCCTTACCTACTACACCTACCTTACATTGCCTTACCTGCATTTTCTCCATGTCTCATATTGTGTTAGGTATTATCTCCACATATATGCGCAGAATTTATAACTGAGGTGCATTAGCACTAAAATAATTAAGTTCCACATTGATCATGTGTATCTTAATCTTACTTTACTTTGAATATAATCCAGACTGCATACACATGGGCACATTTTAAAAAGGCCTTACTATATAAAAACACTGATAAAAGTGTAATTATTAGTATTATTATTTTTAAAAAAAAAGTTTTTGTTTTTTTTTTAAATTGTGATTTAGGGCTGCAACTAATCTCAATAGTTGACTAGGCATTGCCTACTGTAACAACTAGTCAGAATATGAACTGCAAAAAAAAACCAATGGCACTTTTTATTCATTGCAGCAAATAAAATACTGTAGCGTCCAACTGGAAGTTAAAAGGTTAGGTGAGGGTTTATTCCACACTGGTTGCTTTATTGGAAGAACAGTATTGGTTAGTGTCTGCCGTAACCACAATGAAATAACAAAGAAAAATGAATGAATCTTAACTGTTGGCTCTGTCTCATTCATCTGCTCTTTCTTTTCTTACTCGAACCTCTCTCACACACACACACACCCACACACACACACACACACACCCACACACACACACACACACACACACACACACACCGGCTCACTGGCTCCACCCCCATACTGTTCTCATCCACTCACCTGCCCATCATAGTCCCGTACACACTCAATGCAGTCAGTAACTGCTGAACTTTCACACAGTAACATAACAGAACAATTACGGCAGGGTTGCTACAATACATCTCATGTTTAGAATTGACTTGGTCAGAGCAGTAGCATGTTGTGAAGTCCATGTATGCTTTTTCTGCAAAAACTCATCTATGGCCCCATACTCTTCTTAACACTGCGTAAATTTTATCATGAAATTGTCAATCAAAATGACAGCATTACTCTTTAAACTGTCATGATTCTTCGCACATGCACATACAGTAATACCTCACTCCTAGCATGGGGGCTAATTATCTTACAAGGTGTGTCTAAATCTTGCAAAATGTGTTTCCTCTGTAAATGTTCATCCATAGCTGAAGTGGCCCCATAGTACGCCAGGGTCAGCATACAGATCTTACATATGAGAATTGTTTTTTTGTTTCACATACAAAATGTTCTGTTTATTTTGTGTAGCCTCGCTTCAGCCGGCTTCTGCTGCCGCCCTCTGTTCCCGGTCATTAGTGTGCATGTGCTGTCAGTGCGGCAAGGATTGGGGAAAGTGAGATCTCTCAGTCTGAGCTACTTCAATTGGCTACAGGGAAACATTGGTTAACATGGGATTGCAGCTGTGGGATACCCATGATGATGTCACTAACGACCAGTCGACTACTAAATTAGCAACTGATTAATTTTGTTGTCGACTATTAGTCAACTAGTTGTAGTAGCCCTATTGTGACATGGCGTCATCAGATTTTTCTTGTTCAACTAAAGCTCTGACAGCCAGTTAAATTAATACAGTTATCCTATAATTCTCAAGTGCTACTTGAGCCACTTAGTTCAGTTTTTGGAAAGAAATCAGCCACAGTAAAACCATAAATCACCCTGATTGGGAATGTTTTTTTGTATTGTCTGTGTTGACACTATTTGCACTTAAGAATTGTCTTGTCAAAGTCTTATAGTGTATTGTAAGTATTAACTGCAATCACATTATTACTGTTGTTACACATTGCTGTCAGTAAATATTAGGGGTGCGCATCACAAGGTTCCTGACAATTCGATTCCGATTCAGAGGGTTACGATCTGATTAGAAATGATTATGGGTGCACCCTGCAATTAATTAATATTTTTCTCTCTGTATGACAAGTACTTGCTATTTCTAAAACTAAGTGCATTTCTAATGATTCATAATGAAAACAATCTGATGAATTTGCTTCCATTATCTTTTATTGAGACAACAAAAATGTGTCAATTGGAAGGTTATACATGTACCTGGCAATATATTGGATCAAAAAGAACCGACATGGAGATGAACATGCTTAATCATGTTCATCGTGTTCCCAAAATACTTCATTGGTGCTCGACACACCCTGTAAATACTGTGGCTTTTGTCCAGTGTCCCTTTCCCCTCGACTTCATAGAAACAAAATGTTTCCATTTACTTGCTTTTAACTGAGTTGTAGGCGCCCCACAGGTTGGTTTTTCTGCCATCTTTTTGTTTTGAGTGTGCGTCTCCGTAAACTGTTCGGGGCGGCTCGACGGTCGCAATTTAGTTCCGCCTTTTTAGTTCTGCTGTCAACATTATTAAAATAACATTACATTCAGAACATCGATTTTTGACGTTTCTGTATCGATCCGTAATCGGGCAGGTCCGCATCGCGAATCGTGCATCAAATACTGACGAGTGGAAATGTGAAAAAAAAAATGGAGCTTAATAGTTTAGAGTTCCAAAGTCAAAGACACTGGTTACCTTTTGATGAGTACTTGCAGCCTGTTAATATTAACTGTGGTTTGATATGTTTTTGTTCACATCGTGACAGGAGTTGGAGAGGCGTCTGGCCCTCCAGGAGCAGGACTTCTCCATTGTGAAGAATGTGAAATCAGAAGTGGCGAGGGTCCCGGACCTGGAGAAGGAGCTGAAGCGTCTCAGAGAGGAGAATGCCTTCCTCAGGTAAAATACAAGGACTTATGTAACTTTGTAAAACATGTTCCTTCACACACTGACTGACATCTGCGGGCGATCTTTTGTGTTGTCGGAAAGCATGTAATCTGTAGCTGATATCCCGTGAATCACATGTTTCTTAAATTACCTGATGTGATCCTAATTTAGAGTGAAACCGTCTGTAATCCGGGATTTTAGAATAATCCCATTAATTGAACACCTTTTAATGGGTTATTAACCTGATCACTCACGCTAATCTGTTTTCTGTGCATGTATAAAGTCACTGATCCACTACACGCACAGAACCGAGCGTAAATGTACCAAAATGATGCTACTGTGACATCAAACACAGACTTCCAACACTGATTAGGTGTTTGGTTGTGTTTGTTCTGTTCACTCCCTCCTCACTGTGTTCAGGGAAAGCAGAGAGAACTGTAGTCTGTTGAAAGAAGAGGTGGAGGGCCTGAGGAGGAAGCTGGAGAGGATGGAGAAAACCAAAGAGGACCTGGTTAATATGGAACTGGAGAAGGAGGTAAAGGGCTCTTTGACAGATTACACCCCGCTGACTCTTATGATGACATTTATCATTTATACTTGCACTTTACTTTTTCTTTTTTTTTTTTTTTGGACAGTGTGATAAATGACTCAGTTACAAAATTGAGGTTGTTTCCCTGATTGCTTCTGGAAACATTTCTTGCTCAGGAAAACATTAAAATGCATCCTGTATGTTTTAATCTAAAAAGTCAGTATACTTCTGCAATCATTGTCTACCAGTGGTAGACTGTAACTGTAGCAGTTTTATTTTTTTAATTTGTAAATATTCTATAAGGACTATTATGATGTGACAATAATACTGCTGTGTATGGAAAAAACATTTTAACTTTTGTGCCTTTTTTTTTTCAAATTCCATAGAAGTTGGCTGAGAAACTCCAAGCCTGGGAGAATCTGGGACAGTCTACAGGACTCAACATCAGGTGGGACATGCTCTAAAGTTCTATCAGGCATTATCAGTGTTGATGTAATGCATGAAAAGGCCATTAGGGGGAGCTGTGGTCACTCTGTATAAATGTGCCTCATCACTGTGGATTGATTCCACCAGTGTGTTAAGGTGTGTGTTTGTTTAATACCTACTTGTGTGCCTGAATTGAGTGTGTCTCAATGCATCTAGTCAAAACTGGTAATGAGAGAATGATTGCATGTTTTCCTGTGAGCGGTGGAGCAGATCTGACAGATTATAAACACTGCAGCCTTGTCCACTGCATGCATGCATGCGTGTACTCATGCACGCACGTACACACATCATTTTCTCTATGATTAACTCTGGCTGAGATGGAAACAGAATGTTGAATGAAATGCATCCACACAGCAGGTCTAGTCCAATACTGCGAGTGTATTGTGTTTAACTCTGACAGTACAGGATAACGTGAACATATGTCAAATGAAATTAAAGCTTTCTTTTTTAATATTTCCATCTAAACTTATGTAATATGATATGATTTAACGGATATCCCGACAGAACTATTAAAGTTGGAGTTATTAACAGAGCTTGGAGGAAAGAGATCACAAGTACTCGCAATTAAATTGAGTTTTCAGGTGTCTGTACTCAAAGTCTTATCTCATTGTGCTGAAGAAATATAGTGATATACGGTGTATGTTCACATGCATATAGCATAGGATACTGTTTATGTTTATAGTAAAAATATAACACCAAGTACACAACAGCCTGTACATATTAATGGTGGAGACCTGGTCATTGTTGCTCATTTGGTTTTACCCACTGTTGCCTTTAGATATGAGTTCCACTGTCTCTGAATGTGTGCTGCTGAGGGGATCTGCTGTCACTGTCCTGCTGTGTTGGAGCTTAATAAACATAAACTGTATAAACTCACACTGTCCAGAAAGACTAGATAGCATGACCTACTAACAACACAACACAGTGTTGACAGTTGTTGAGTGGTTTTATGTGAAATGAGCATAAGGAAATAGGCCAAACGGTAAGATCTATTGAAAATGTAACAAGACCAAACTTGTGTACAAGACAAAAACAATGTGATGGATATATGAGGAGTCTATTATGTCTAAGATGTGGACACGCAAATAAGAAATAAGATGAAAATGCCTAAAAGACGCAAAGGAGGAAAACGCAGCTATAGTCTCTAGATATAGTGCTTCTTCTGGTTATTATTGTGTAGCATTGCAATGGTTAATGTAAGCACTATAAATGAAAATAAAGAGAGCGGGTCCAGTGTGAATTTTAATTGAGCAGAAAGGAAATAATGAGGTGAAAATTGAAGGAACTGGACTGCACAGAAAAGGTGTCCATATTGTTTGGGTTCTGCTGCTGACACTGACATCATCTTCTTTTACCTTGTTGTGTCTGTAATTCTAGTTGAGTAGAGAATATGTGGGTTTTACAATCTCTACTGGGAGGATCATATGAATGTAATAACCTCGGTTTAATATACTGAGTGATGTCGTTGGGCTGCCTGTCATGTTGCTGAAAATGTAAGTTAGCCCTGGTTGGCATCCAGGGTAAATTGAGCGAAAAAATTGGAAATCCTCCTCAGAATTGCTCCATGCAGACTGCTATGTAGTTGGCTCACTCAGTGCAGCTGCATTTAAAAAAAAACAAAACAAAATATAAAAAGGCAACTATATAAAACGGTGTTGCACATACAGCTGTGGAGGGGCAGCCATATGTGCCAGCCAAAGGTTAATGCAGCTTGCAAATCAACATTTCAAAGCTCTGCTAAGCGGTTTACTAAATGTCCACTTCAATTGTCACATGGGTCAAGATGCTGTTTTCGTGCCAGAATTATGAAGATGCAAATGGAAAGGAGTTGTTCCTTCAGCTATTTTTATTGAAGTCGCTGTGACAGATCTGTGTGTTCGCTCACAAGAATAAGATAACAACTTTACCCGAATCCTCTGCTGGAACCCTCTGACTCAAGCCATGATTTACATTCTTCATAAAATAATTCACAGATAAACCAAGAGATGCAAAAAAGGAAGCAAATAAGGCATTAGGGACTCAAATGCAAATGACTAAACAACAGTCTCACACATACTACAAAATAAAAGCCCAGTAGGTGTGCAGATTGACAACAAAAGGATAATATTAATTTGAGGATATGAAATGATGAAAAGATGCATCCTGATGCATACATCTGTCCACATTACCATGGATGTTTTGCAAAAAAACAATTTTCTCTTTGTTTGGGCCTCTGGTTTTAAGGCTCCTGCACACTGTGTGATTTTAACAATCTTATAAGTTCACAGTAAGCCACACTGTACGACATGAATTTGGGTACGACATGAAGTTTACTGTGTGCACATTGCACAATGAAAAGACTAGCTGAATCACAGCCTAGGATGTACGTGAGTCGACGTGAATGCACAAGAATAACACGTCATCAGCGTGCGCAATCCATCCATTAAAAACAAAAATGTGAAGTATTGGAACACTTGCCCTTGTGGCATTTATGTGTGGACAAGAAATCAAAAAAAAAAAGGAGGAGGAGAATATGGACGTGGTTGTGGCTCGGACAGAGGCCAACTTGGGATGCCAGCGAGCATATAATGTTAGCATTTACTGCTATGGTCTGTCATTTTCAGTGTCACGCTGATCAGTACGTCACTTCATACTGCATTTCTATTGGTCAGTTAGCGGGCGTAGGTCGCAGCAGCAGTCACACTCTGACAGTGTCAGAATTTTATCGCAGGCTGTCTTTGGTCACAAGACCTAAAATATCGCCACGATTCTCTCACGATTGCTATCTTTCGTTTGAGACGGCCAAAAATCGCACAGTGTGTGGGAGCTGTAAGGTGTCACTGAAACCGAGCTTTTTTACAACGCCTTCCACAGTGAACATTTTTAAAAACTCTGTGTATCCATGTAGACAGAGAAATGAAGACATGGCATCACACCCCGACTCATTTTATGAAATGTCAGCCATGATAATACATATGGATTTATGTTAGTTTTTGCCATTTCCATGTATTGGGCTGAGTTACACAGATGCTATTGCTGAAAAGAGGAATCATAGATTATTATTAACTGATCCAATTTTTCAAAAGCACATTCTCAATAAAAGGAAAACTCAGAATAATCTGATGCTCATTTATTTCTGAAATATAGATAATTGAGGATGTTATAGCTTGAGAAGCATCAAGAGTTGTTTTAACCCTTGACAGGTGAATCACTCTTGAATTCTGAGGTCAGTGTAGATTCCAACTTTTAAATTCTCCAGTTAAGCACAGATCACAGGGAAAACGATGAGTCAAAAGGCCTACAGCCCCTGCAAGATTTCCTAGTAGTTATTGAGATTGATAAATGAAGACATTTTCAGCAGTTAGTCATCACAGGCAGTGGGGGAACCAACTGGTACCAAAAATACAGTTTGAGCAGCCAGCTCAATAACAGCAGCACTAAGTCAACAAACAGCTCAGTGACCCAAATGGCAAAGAACACTGGTTCGGGGGGCTGACACACAGCTCCACTGAAAACTAGTCTATGTTCAAGTGTAGGTGATACAGGCATTCGGAGAGAGCTGTGGTAGACCCCAAACACTGAAAAAGAAAGAAGAGGCCTCTGAAAAGTGAAGACCCATGTAACACTAGCTCTTATGCCATGAACGGGGGTCTCTGGGATGGCATAGTGGAGAGGAAAGTGGGAGATGTCAGTATTTATTACTCGATGTTTCAACAGTGATTCAAGGGCTTGGCTGGTCCAGTCTTTGGTGCTATTGAGTCAAGTTTTGTGTATCAGCCTCTTTGGCTCTTACCCTCTACTGTGCCCTGGAGGGTAGTTTTGGCAACAACCACGGCTGTACTTTAGAACAGCCAGAAGTGGCTCTTGGTTGCTTGCAAATGTCTGTTTGCTGCCTGGATACTTTCAGTTTCTGTGTTTACCATCTGGCTGTATTAGTACAAGTGAACTACCAGTACAACTTGATCTTAAGTGTTCAACGTCTAAGGTCTATGGTCATGTTTCTGCATAAAAGGACTGTGATTATTCATCATCATTCTTCCTAAATGTACTTTGGGATAAGCCGCTCATATCTACAATGGAAATGGGCACTTAGGCAGAGTGAGTTATTTTTTGCTGCCATGTTTCTACAGCAGACCACCTTCTTTTTTCCATCTTATCCAGCATTAAATTGCATTACTGGGACCTACCATGGTGATGTGAGGACCAGAGTTACTATCCCCTTAATCAAAAACCCATGGGCAGATAAACCAGACACTACATCCTTGAGTATATGTAGAAACAGCATGATGGTGGTTGCCTGTGCTGTTGACTTTTTCTTTATATTGATCTTCATTTCAAAGGCTTTTGCTGGAACTTCCAGACTAGTGTTGAGGTCTTGAGGCTCTTCCTTGCAGTTAACATCATTGACAAATGTGACATTCCAGAGTGGGCGTCCATTGATATTTATTAGTGCTGCCACGATTAGTCGACTTAATCGACCATGAAAATTAGCCGACGGCAATTTTTTTAGTCAACGCATTGTTTTACGACGCATTGTTTTACTACTGGCCACCTATTTATTTTTGGTCTCCCTGCTTTCAGCACAATTCAGGCAGAGCTAAGCTCTTTGTTTTACAGTAGGAATGGGATCTCCCTGCGACCGCTGCCAGAGACAAGCCCCAGGTGCTGCGGCTTTGTGGCACCCGTGCCAGTTCCTCGACATGCACCTGCTGTCTCTCTTGATTTAGGTAGTAGGCTAGTCCAGACTCTGACTAGTATGGCATAGCCTACTGGACATGCAGATGCTTATGCATAGATTGTTAATAATGTTTTTGAACAGTTTACTTAATGAGCTTCCAAATAAAGTAGGCTGATATTGATGTGAAGGTTAAGGTGAAAGCCCAGACAGGATATTAGGAATGGGCTCTCCTTGTCTACATTAGTAGGATACCTGTGTATTTTTCTCCTCTCTTTTTGTCAGTTGCAGGCAAAGTAGTCTGACTGAATTCTTCCTTCCAAAGAATGACTGTACGCCACCACTTGCAGCAGTACTCACTGACAGTGTCCTGAAAATGATTGTGAGCGATATGAGACCATATTTGTATCATATATATTTACTCTGTTAAGCAAATACTCACTTAAAGTCACTTTGCACTGGAAATTGCAAGGTCCTTTTCTATTAATATTTTGTTTTATCTTGATATAGCTAGCCATTTACTTGAATAACTTTGTGCAATTTTTAATTTTTTTTGAATGTGGAAAACGTCCCGTTTTGTAATTTTTTATTTGGTAATATTTAAGTTCTTTATATTGATAACATTTGTAATTTTTTGTTTGGTAATATTTAAGTTACTTATATTGTTTACATTTGTCATGGTACAGGTGACATTTTATGTTTTGGCCCTTGTGTTGTATTCAAAATAAAATGGACACAACAAAATAACAAACACTTGATTTTTTTTAAATTAGTTGTTTGGATTAGTCGACTAATGGAAAATTTAGTCGAAAGATTAGTCGTTAGAAAGTTAGTCGTTAGTGGCAGCACTAATGTTTATAGGACGCTGAAAACCAGACAGTGTAAGTGTTACGGGGGGTTCAAAGAATGTACTGAACAGTAAAGGGAGAGCGGAGGCATTCGTGATGGCTGAAGCACTCTGATTCCTCAGCCTCTCTGGTTGTTCAAGAGGACTCTGCTGTTGGAGTTGTCAGATAGACTTGATTACCTTGGTTGCTGGCAGTGTTGCAGGTCCTCATTACTTAGAACCAGATGCAATCAAAAGCATTTCTGACGTCCCTGTTGCTGAAGAGGTTATGCTGGAGGTGGTTCTCAATCAGAATTCTAGTGATGAATGTTTTTTCAACCCTACTTGTTCTTTACTGAGGTTATATCCATAATAAAGTTTAAAATGATATCCATCCATATGAGCATTTTAGTAAAGTTTTAGAATCAATCTCCATCCTTTTAAACATAACTGAAATGCACATCACATGGCTGGACATGGACATGTACATTTTCATACATTTCGGAATAAACTGCCATTTTACCTGCTGTGAGAGTAGTAATTGTTGCGTCATAAAATGTAGAATTTAACTGCACAAGAGCTTCTAATAAAAGCAACAAAGATGGTGTCAATGTTGAATTAAGAGCTGTTGGTAGTTGAGGCTGAGGTCTTGTTTTCATCCCAAAAAGATTATGAAACGGACACAATGGCAGTGATTATGGGTGCTTGTATCACTGTTTCCAAAAGTCTAATCTCAGATACAATGTCAGACAGTGTATTAGGTAGAAATGGAGGAACTGGGTGTGTTACAAAAAAAAAAAAAAGAAGGAAAAACAGGGTGTGTAATATTGTGGCGGGCATAAAAGCAACGCTCGTAGCCCGGGCCTCTCCCGGGAAAATTTTCAAAGAACAGACCTTAAATGCTGCATTCTAGTGCATTTTTGTATGTTAAATGTTATATTTTGACATGGAAAATAAGTTTATGTCATGTCAATACTCAAACAACACTTTAACAGCCTAGAACATTTATTCAACCATGTACTAATGTGCAAAAATAGTTTAGAAATAAATAATTAAATAATGCAAATAATAAAATTTTGCTTTAACTATTCAAAGGATCAATAATAATAATAACAGCTTAATATTCCAAGGCAATTAGCCATAGATTCAGATTTTATACTGGATAAGTTTGAATTATCCACACAAACATAACCACTGAACACAACTTGCCCTCATTTGACAAAACATTAATAATAGATTTAAGATAGAATATTACAATATTATCATATTTCAGCCCCCCCCTCCCCAAAAGACAAAAATCATGTGATATTTATTGACCAATGGTATCTCGTGTTAGCGGACTTAGTAATTGAACCGGAAGTTGAATTGCCGCTCATTACATAATTGGTGTTTCGCTTCATTTTTGCAAAAAATGGATGGATTTAGCCAAAACTAGGCTGTGACAAGGTGAGAGAAGAATATAATGATAATTAGCATGGCTTTGAGCAAGCCGTGCGCTGTTTTTTTTTGGCCGTGCTTTTCGAAAATTAACCGTGCAAATCGCGGGTGCATGGCTCGCTGCCTAACACACTGATGTCAGAGCAGTGTTGGCACTACATCTAAATGTAGAAAAAGTTTACAATGGAAACATTGCTGTGGATGTAGCCAAATTCCCACTTGTTGTTCTGTGAGTATTTCTTCTGTCTTCTCCTTCCATCTCAGCTTTCACAAAACAAATATCTACATCCCAAAATAAAAAGCCAAATGCCAACCCACTGAATAAATATGTGGGTAGTTTGATATTTGGATCCAGCCTCATAATTATCTATATTTTGTGTCTTGATTTGCTTTAGTTTACATACTGTGACTGATGCTGACCCTAGTTGTTTAGTGGTGGTCATTACTAATAAGAGAAGAATATGGAGTAAAGCAGTGGTTTTGCAATTAATGAGCTGTAAACACACTGTTGCTAGAACTGAGAAGTTTTTTTTTCATGCAAATTTAACAGGATTTATTGTGTTACCAGCCATTTGTGCTGTTTTCCCAGGCAAGAATTTTGGACAGAAGTTAACCCCCAAAACAACAATCAGTGTTGGCTGGTTTAGTAGACAGGCATGGAAGCCGCAGATTTAATTTGTCAGCAGTTGGCTTGTTATTGGTGTTTATTTCCTATCCTTCTGTTACACACTCTGATTACTGGCCTAATCATGTGTGTACCCAAGTGGTTGACAATTGTAAAATAAAAATGACAGAAATTAAATGAAAACGCTGTCTTTAATTCAGGCTGTCACTTGGAACAGTCAAGGAGAAGAGACGAACAAAACAATACAAATGAACTGTGAAGTTTTCTGGAATTCTGTGAATGAAGCATTGTTTGGAGGTTGAGTTTTGAAGATTTTCCTGCTCAGTGAATTGTTTTGACTCAAAGATTGTGCTAATGGGAACCATGCCAGCTAGTTCCCACCACAGGTCAGACACACAGTTTGAGGTTCATTGTTCCTGTGTGTAATCTTTGCAAACAGGTCTTAATGCCGACGCTTTGTGTTCCCCACAGTTGTGGATTTTTTTCTTTTGATTAAGTTCAGAATATTTGTTGGGCTTTGGACTGTAGGTTGGACAGGCACATCATTCGAAGAAATTGCTTTAGGCTCTGAGAAGTGATGGTCATTTTTAACATTTTCTTTATTTTATGGACTGGGCAATCACTGAAATGTTAAAGAAATAATAGCTTAATCAATTTTCATGTAACAACACTATATCTACAAAACTTAATGGGATGTAACTGTGTTAATGAGAAATGGTTAACCTGCTTTTCTGCTGCTCTGATCTTTTTATACAGGTAACTTCTTTATTTACGCACAAGGAATTGTAGAAAGAATGCTAATCTTGCTGTCATGTGAGTAGTTGGTGAGGTTCACTCATTTATATCAAGTGGCTTTTGACTTTGACTTTCAGAGGAATAAAATGATCCCCTTGTTGGCTGAAAGGCAGTTGGTAGAATTGCTACGTTGGTTTTCTGAATGAGAACGTCAGATGAAGATATTTCTTTTAAAAACACTTGATAAAGCACCTTGACAAGGCTCTCAGGTGTCCTCAAGAAAATCACTCGATAGTCACTGACCTGAGAGTGAATTTAATCTGACGTGGTCATACGGATGGACGCTAATAACATTATATTGATACCAGTGTCATTATCGATTATGTGTATCAGTCTGAGTCATTATAAATTTGAATGGTTTTTGTGGTTGGGGAGGAAAATGGAAAATAGTTACATTTATTACTCTACTTATCATTTATAAATAGATATTAAACGGAAACAAATAGTTGAAGTTCACTTTTAGTGGCACAAGTCACAGAATACAGTCTTGGTCCTGGAAGTGGCTGGACAGTAAAGAAGTAAAGTAGACCAAGGCTGTTTCTCAATACATGTTCTTGTCTGTTCCTCTGTTCTCGCGATCTTGTGAAACGTCATCAGTTGGGGTACAGTTCATTTCTAAGTTCACACAAACCAAGAACACATGGAATACCTGGCTGGCAAATATCCCAAGATGCACTTCGTGCTACTCTCGAATGCAACAGCTGCCTCTGTGATAACTTAATTCAGAAATGTTTTGTTAACTAGATGACTGTCACCAGATGATGTGATACAATGTTGGAACACGTGCCAGAGGCAGAATAGTGAGAAAATGCATCTTTATTATGATGATATGGGATTCAACGAAATGTTTTCTGGTTTTGAAAAATATACAAAATGTATCAAATATATAAGCAACATATAAGTAGTAGAACAATTGAAATCAAATCAAGTGATATTTGAGGGAAATGCGTTAGGGAGCTGATGACAGATAATGCAGCAGAGCCAGGGAGGAAAGTTCACAAGTACATAAGTACACAGCTGTTCCAATTACAGAGACTAGCATTCTTAGAAATTCCGTTCTCTGGGATCGTTGTTACCAAGACTGTACTCACTGAGTTCGCAAGACCATACTTTGCGAACTTGATATTGAGAAATGGCTCAAGAGTTGCACTGTCAAGTAGTTAGCAACACAGACTGTAAGAGGCTCTGTAGCCAACAGATCAGCTCAACATAGTGTTGTGCAAAAGTCTTAGGCCACCTTTAGCTTTGTTGTTTGTGCAGGGTTGAAATCACCGTACATTTTTATTTCTCATTCTCTTTTCTTCAGATACAACATGAAAATAGAGGAAACATGAGCACAGCCTTAAAAAACCCACAAAAAACTGAACTAAATGGATTGTCAAGTGACTACTTAGTGTGACCCCTGACCCCATGACAAGAAGCAGCTCAAGCAATTGGAAACATCTGACATTGAATGTTGAATGTGTTGAATGAAACCATAAAATGCAATAAATCTCAAATTGTCCTGACAAAAGTGTTAAAGGCTCACTGAATGCTACCTCTTTAGTTTATAGAAGTTGTTTTTTTCCCCTGAAACCTTTGTTTTTACTGCTTTACATACTTCCCATATATCCAGATTGGAACAGGACCTTTGCACAGTACTGTAAATGTTATTTACTGACATCAAAGTTGAAGAGGACAGAACAGCAGTTGCACAAAGTGGCTGCTGTTCACTTAAGCCACACTCATGATGTTTCCTCTTCACCTTCTCATGCAATTTGTGCAACTAATGAAATATGATTAAAATGTTGATTTAGAACTTTCCACATCTCTGTTTTCAGCTGGAACCTCTTCTCAAGTCCCATCCCATATTAATAGATGAACATAATATCCAACCTATATCAAACATCTAAGTTAGTTTTACGCATATGACAACTCACAAATCCCAAATTTTCCTATAGGGGCTTCACAGTCTGTACTGCTTCAACCTTCAGTTCAAGTAAAGATAACCTCCCTCATATTTACCCCCTGTACAGTGACAGTGACAGTGGGCTGACGTCTATAAAAACTCCCCAAAACAGCAGAGGAGTCCCTCTTAAAGCTCAGGAGACCGCTAATCCCTCTGTGCTCACAAGAATGTGGAATTACCTACTTTTGGTTCCATGGTTATTCCATCATATGATTCATGAACTCATCTTTTAGTCATAGACTTATTTCCATACCTAAGGCGCCACCTAGCTTAGTCGAAGGTGTGATAAATCCACACCACCCGACTTTCACATGGCACACTCTAGTACTCAGGCCTTGACGTTCACCCCTGCTGCCTAAATTATCATATGACTCAATGTAGGTGCTAAAGTGGAGGGCTTTATATTTTGGGTAAGAAAAACATCGTCAGATTGATCTGTAGGGGCTGAAAGGTTTATGTTGTGTTGAACTTCTAACCACACCAGTCATCATGTCAGATGACACTGCAGAACTGTTCCTACTGCAGGTCAGTTAGAGCTCAGGCAGAAGTTTGAGCTGACATGTAAAGAGAGAACAGCATGAAGGTTCTATAGTTACAAAGGATGCACATCACTGCCATCACTGAAAGTGGTGTAAGTAAAGACCTAGATGCATTACTCACAAATGCCTCTGAGTCCCAGTCTGGGGTGGATTTGCTGTCACCCTGTCTGCTGGAGGATTCGGTAACCTGGATGCGGGGGGGGGCAGAGTGGGATAGAAGGCACGTAAACAAGTAGATTAAGCTCCTCTCTACTTTCTTCTTACCCTCTTCATTTCGCTTTCCTCTTCTTTTTTATTATAGTGATTATTGTTATATAATTGTTATTAAGTCATCAGTGTTCGTGACATGTACATGCTATTTATGTTTAATCTGTATGTCCACAATCCAGCACATTAAATCTGCATATGAAGGAACTACCAGCACAATATGAGTCACCATTTTTATACTGTAGTGTACTGTTATATGATTTGATTCAACACTTCACCTTGATGTCATTCAAAGTGTCCTGTTGTGTTGCATAATGCAATTCGGTATCATACAGATAGGTTGATCAGATTTTTTTTTTTTTAACTATTAAAATGTTTTGGTTTTTTTTTTTGTCTGGTTCTTCAACCATGTACTTATTGTAATTTTTTCTTTTTGCTTTTGATATCTGAAAAAATTTACCGTCTTACAAGCAGACCTTTTCACAAGTCAAAAAACTCTTTAAACTAGTTAGACTTTATATAACATGCCTCAGCTTTAGGCTGTATTTAGACCTGGCATTAACGTGTGCCCTGAGTGATCCAATCACAAGCATGCAGCTTTAATGCCAAGTGTGAACATGCTCAAGGCACATTGAGAATGGACTGAGACCAGATTCAGATGTGGCCTGGGCTGTTTTTGGTCTTTAAGAAGTGAAAAGGAAAATGTTGGAATGGAAGGTCTGCATGTCTGCTAATGTTGTCAATGTAAGAGACTCTGTGTTTTAAAGATGATTGAAAATCTCAAAAAGTCCACAAAGATAGAATGCATCAGGAGTGTGTCATAAATGTACTGCTGCTTTAACCCTTTAACCCCAAACATGTCTGCGGTGCTCATTTTGTATGTATGCCATATTTTAAATATTCCTAAAAATTAAAGTATTTGCGCAATAAGAAAATTTCCAAAAGGTGCTGATGGAATAGACCGTGTGCTTTCTGTAGACATCTGAGCATGCTCAGAGCACGCCTCAGCGCCTGTGTAATGGCGGGGCAGGGGGCAGTGAGTGAGACCGACTCGCTATAAAAATAGATGGTTTGGGCTTTTTTTTTTTTTTTTGCACAGTTTTCCTTGTCATTTTTTACTTTTACTGTTGTTTGCAGTGCTGTGGTGATTTTCTTTGATTTTTTTTTACTGTGTTTTAATCGTGTAACTGCTTTTTTCAGTTCAACCAGGTGCCATAAAGCAGCTGGAGTAATTTAAAAAAAAAAAAAAACCAACCCCAAAACAAAAACTACTGGGCCCAAATTAAAATCCTTGTTGTTGTTCAGTGTGTTCCAGTTCACAGTTCACGTTCAACATCCTAAATCTCTTGTCAGTGTACATTCTGAGTACCTTATTTAGTAAAAACCTCAATTCCTCTCTTTGTTGTTTTCTGTTATTCCTCCTGTTTTGACCCTAAAACACACAGTAAAGCAAAACCACTGAAGAAAAGGAACACAAGCACATACTCACAGCAGCTTTTATGACACTGAAACAGACGACAATTCACAGCAGCACGTTTACCTGGAATAATGTCTCAGGGGTTAAAAGGTTAATGCACAAATGCACAAAGCTGTCCACTTTTTATTTTTCTTCAAGTGAGGAGAAAGAATAGCTGCGGTTTAAAAGTTCCACTCTAAATTCAGAAACACTCCTAATCACATGAAGATCCAATCACTGCTAAAACACATGGCTGGTAAATTGACTAATAAAACACAAAAGAACGTAATGGTCAGAGTTGTCATATTGACGCTGAAGGTGAATTTATTAACTCATGTCACCTTGTGCATTGAGCAACGCACAGAAATATTATTCCATTGTAAACCTGCTGTTGAGCCACATGAATACGTTGGTTAAATTTGCAAAGATGTTAAACTTGGACTTAGACTGTTCATCCCCAACGCTTGGTGAAATGGAAGCTTCTGCTATGGTGTAAGTTATTCAGTGAGCCTGTTTATTTTCATCTAGACTTTGGAAGTAAAATCCAGTCACTAGTGATGCCTCGTGATGCTTCTAGAGACTCATCCTAACGTCAGGTGCAAATGAATGCATTTCGAGCCGCTCACTTCTTATTGGATCAAGACAAATGTTAACGCTACTGTAGGTCTGAACAGGATCTGAAGCTTTGGATAGGAGATGAGGAGAGGAGATGAGAAAACATATTCTTATGAAAATATGTTCGAAACGGTGTATGGCTGTTTCATCTCAAAGTGTGTCCAGTATGTACTTTTTGAATCTTTATACCAGTGAATGTTACACACATGATAGAAAAACCGTCTCCCTGTATTAATCCCTTCCATCATGTCTGTCACTCTGTCCTGTTGACTGAGTAATGTTGTAGGTGTTTGACCAGTGCTTAGCCCGGCGTCCTTCCCTTGTGCATCCCTCTGCTGCTCATGTCATTTAATTTCCCTGCTCCCCAACTGGCAATATGACAAAAGAATATGGAAAAACTGTTGACTTCATCCATACTCCATCTTTGGTTTTTGTTTTTTTTTTTTGTTTTAAGCTCTGAGTCTCATTGATTCGTTTTTGTCTTTCATAGTGCAGTGTCTGCTGAGTGTCTGTCCATACACCTGTGTGCGCTGACTGTTGTGTGCACTGTGTCTGTCTGCAGGAAACCAGAGGATCTGTCCAGGGAAGTGATTCAGATCCAGCAGAGAGAAATCACACTGAAAGAGCAGAACTACACACTCAACAGCCGGTAACGCACACTTTCCTACTTACACAAAATCCCTGCATATGCCTTCAGACCTTTTCCTCTCATTCTGTCTGCCTGCGTGCTTCTCTCCCCCATGTATCTATTAGAGCGTATCTCTGAGAACTCCTTAATTGTCACAAAGTTAATTAAACTGGTCCTGATTCTGATAGCACTCCTGACAGTAACCACTGGTGTGTGTGAATGCGTGTGAGAGAAAGAGAGAGATTTGAGTGAGAGAGAAGGAATTCACTAATTAAACTTGTCCTGTTTAGGCAGAGGTGATGTCTTTTGGGAGTTGTGCACGCATGCTCTTCTGTAGTCGAGCAGCAGCTCAGTCCAGCTATGAAAGCTTTCATTAGCAAAGCATCTCGCTCTGCTCAGCGTATTGGGCTCATTATGAAATATTAGAAACAGCAGAATAGAAGAGAGGTGGGTGAAGGAGGGAATGGAGAGGGAAGCGCGGTGTAATTATTGTTCTCCAGTTTAATTATTGTCCTATTGATCAGGCCTGGCTCAAATAACAGCAAATGACAGCTGCATAGAAATGACTTGGTGTCACTCAGGTAACATGTCTGTTGTGGAGTATCCTACTAAACTGACTATGAAGCACTCGTGTCCCATTGCCTGGACGTCCAGCACTAATTGCACTGTTTCCCTTTTCCTCTGTCCTGTGTCTCCCCTCTTATTAACCCACGCACACACACTCCACCTATTCATTCGTCCTGATCTGTCAAGTGTGAGGAGCACGGAGCGGTCCCTGTCTGAAATGAACTCAGAGCTGTCTCAGCAACACAGCAAGACTCTGGAGGAGCAGAAGAAGAGGGAGGCGCAGGACTCTCTGGTTCGGCGACTGCAGAAAAGAGTTCTGTTGTTAACCAAGGTACGGCAGCATGGTGTCGCCTCTGGGTTTGAGAAGATCAAATCAGGCAGATATCTGTGTGGTGTCTTTTTCCAGCCATGCACAACATCAGCACATCTACATAATTTATCAACAGCAAGGTTAAAGATTAAGGTGAACTCACTTTATTATTCCCCTGACGGAATTTGGTCAGGGGGATTTTACCCATCCTTACACGCACAGCACCTAGCATCAGCACTTAGAGCAGTGAGCTCCCATTGAAGGCACTCTGGGACCAGCTCCACATCTCCATCAGTACCTTGGTCAAAGGCACTGCCAGGAAACTGAACCTGTATGAACCAGAGAAAAGGCAAACAACACAGAAAGGCCCCATAGTTGGCAGTGGTTTTTAAAGAGTTGTTTAAGGAGTTTTAAGCGGTGTGAGCAAAACAAACGGGACCAAGTATTTATATAATGTTGTACAATAGTGACCAAAACTACTACTTTTTTTCTTTTCTTCACCAGGCTGTAAAGTTTAATGAACATTTAATGTGGCTCACTGCTGGAACCCACCTCAAGTGGTCGTTTCAGGAACTGCAGGTCGCGACACTGCCATTGGTTTAATTTTTCAGCCAGGAAGTTGTCAGTTTATAATAATCCTACAAGCAGCTGCACAAAAACACAGATACATCCATATCATCCACACTGTCACTACACAACCATACCAGCACCAACTGAGGCTAGAAAAAAGAAAAGTTAACTCAACTGGTACTTAAATCTCAAGCCCAGACCTGAGTGCGGGGTCTCCCTAATGCCCTCTCTCCCTCCAGTCGGCCGAAGAGTCTCAGTCGAAGAACAGTCACGTGACTCATCTATCAGTTTGTTTTGCTCTACAGTTCCTGACTAGACCTCCCTGTGTTATTGATTTCTCAGCGTGTGTAATTCCCTAGGTCAACATGCTCAGTCTCCAAACACACAAATCACAAGCAAGCAAATACACACCCACCATCACTAATGGAGGGCTAAAGGCATGCTGGGAAAACGACTCAAGACCAGGTTCAGCCAGCTTCACTTAACAAAGCATTCAGAATGCTGGAGTAATTATTGGTTATGACACAGTCACAGTGCATTTTAAAAGTTTTCTATTTGCAGTTCATGAAAGTGGTATTTTTAAAGTATTGACCCTTTCATTTACTTCAGCTTGGTTTGCTGAATATTTGGTTCCGGCTGACTGAAGCCTGCTGTTAAAGTGCTATGAAATTGAATGACTCATGTTGAGGTTTATTTTTTATTTTTTTTAAACTCTGAGAGGGTGGTATAACTAGTAGGGTTATGTTGAGAATCCAAAGTGCTTAAATGGAATGTAACTGCACTCTGTCTTTGTTTTCTTGTGGATGTTGTATCACTCATCCAAGAGGCTTCATCCAAACAAAGAGTTAAAGGAGAAGTCGTTCCTTATGTGGTCAGTACTGGAGAGAATATAAGATTATCAAGAAATCAGGGTGTCCGTGGATCCTTAATAACTCATATTTATTCTTAAAATTGATAATTAATCCATTAATCTTGCACTCAAAGATCTTAAAATTTCCTCAGACACAATAATTGATATTGTTGTATTTGCTTTGGAAATCATTGTTAAGAATTTATCAAATTTGTATTGCGTTTTTTTAGCATTTTAGTACCACAGAGATGGGAATGAGGGGAGCATCCAACGATCATTCATGGGTGGAGGGGTTCAGGTATGAGCTTCAGCAGATTTAAAGTCAGTAACAGAAACAGTCATGAAGAAATGGAGATGCAACATTTGCTGGATTTAAACATGGTCAAGGCATTAAGTATGAGGCCCATTGTACTGTTATTTATGTGAATGTAAGGTCTTAAATATAATCATAGACGCCTTGAAAACTATATGAAAAAGTCATATGTTTGGCTTCCTGTAACCTGCAGATAATCTGGAAATACAAAATGCACTTCAGACTGAATAGACCTGAACACAAGCTGAGCAAATATATATGAACTGCAGGAAATGCACACAGATGTGTCTGTAAATAAATACACAGAGAACACTACCCAGCTCTTCCATAAGTATGCGACAAAATGCAGGAGAGTCGGCTCCTCAGGTCAGGACTCAGAGGGCCAAATGCATCAAATGGATAAAGAACATATGAGCAATCCACACCGTTTACTCAGAGAAGACAGAAGGACAGAGGAGAGTCATGTATGTTTAACAGAGCAGTCCTGACATCCCTCCAGTGGCAGTTTCACACCTATTCACACCTTGATTCAGATTGAGTGTAGCGTGAATAATAACCATCAGAGCCCTCTGTAGGGGCACACTGCTGAGCTAATGCTAAATCAGGGTTCCCTCAGGGTCTTAAAAAGTCTTAAATGTCTTGAATTTACAAATCTGCATTTAATACCTTAAAAAGTCTTCAAAGGGTATTCAATTTGATATGGTAGGACTTAAGTTATGTTGCCATAAACTTGTTGGCTGTATTGTGTTTAAATGTGTCTGTTAAATGTCCAAGCTGCAAAGAAAGTAATGTTAGTCATTACCACCCGTTCCAACCCGACTATTTATATAGAAATTAGCAACCAATTATTGTTAACTTTGTAGCCCTCTGTGAGGAATGATCACACAACATTAGGTTCAGCGAACAGTATGTATGTAATATTCAATCTCTGCTGATGTTAATAAATACATTTTCCTAAATTCTAGGAGTCACAAATTTTTGCCAGTGTAGTTGTGAAATAGGCTGTGAAATGGGTATTAAATTCTGTTCTAAGTAGTCTTAAAAACATCTTTAAAAGTCTTAAATTCAATTTGTAGAAACCTGTAGGAACCCTGTTATATGTGAAGTAATTCCTCTGCAAATGACCTGCCCCATTTTGGCGAACACAGAGATCTTCTGATAATGTCAGTCCCGTGTGAGTCTCTGTAATTAGTTGAGATTCAAACATTCTTTTTCCCACCTTGCATATATTCAGCCTGTTTCCCGGTGGCGGACAATGGAAACTGTACCGGTGATTATAAATGAAAGATTTGAAAGTGTTTTGGGTGGAAATTCAGGATGCGCATGTCATGATATAGCATGGATATTCACTGAAAGAGCAAAAATAAATCTTTTCTAAAAAACACATCTCAAAATATGTTGAGATGGATGACATGCGTGACAGCTACAGCAAGGAACATTTCTGTCCTTCAACAGTTACCTGTCAGTGGAGAGTCTCAACATCAGAACCAGGGAATGTAAAAGCAGACTTCCTTTATCTCATTCATGAAACAGAGACGTCGGAGGTGAATTTCCAAATCACTTGAGGTCCACAGGTTATGCTACTGTCATGCTAAAGGACTTTATAGAAACTGTCAAAGGTGGACACATGCCTCATTGACAGTTGTGTAAAAACCTACATCTTCTAACACACCTGAAACACAGATGACATGACTGTTGGCATATGTTGTAGTTGTTTTCACACCCAGTAGTCTTGTAGACTTGGTTGGATTGGGATTCCAACATTCAGTTTGTCTGGGTTTGCTTTCACCCTGCACTTTGTAAAAAAAAAAAAAAAAAAAAAAGAAAAAAACAAACCGCCTGAATAACGTATTCCCCTCCTCACCTGAGGTGGCGCTGCATTGTGAGTGACTGAAGCAGAAGACAAGACAGTGGCCAAGAAACCTTCCTTATCTATAGGTTAATGCAAAGCATGGAGCTGCATTGTAGCCCACTTCCTGTATTTTGTTCACTTAAGAGTGACCAGAGTTCACTTCTTTGATCCACATCGGAGTGCATTCACCCCTTCCCAAATGAACTGGACTCTCTGAAAAGGAATTAGAGTTTGATTAAAGATGGCTGGTTTGAATTCACCCTGAGACGATGCGGACGGAAATACCTGTAATTCATACAAGCTCTTGTCCTGTTTTGTTCTGAATGGCTCATGCTTTAGTGCTGCAACAAATCAGGAAAGGACCTGTAGGGACTGATCAGACCTCCACAGTCGGTGAACTCGGGTGTCTGCTTCAACTCAATCAAATCTAATTTTATTCATATACAGGGTCTTAAAAAGTCTTGAATATACACTTCTGCAATTAATACCTTAAAAAGTCTTCAAAAGGTATTAAATTTCATATGGTAGGTCTTAAGTTATGTTGCCATAAACTTGTTCTCTGTGTTGTGTTTAAATGTGTCTGTTAAATGTCCAAGCTGCAAAGAAAGTAACGTTAGTCGACTCAATTCCACATGTTCCAACCCGACAATTTATATTGAAAATAGGAACCAATTATCGATAACTTTGCAGCCACCGGTGAAAAATGACTCAGAACAATGGAAATCAAGGTGCTGAAGTAAATAAATACATTTTGCTAAATTCTAGGAGTCACAAATTCTTGGACGTATGGCAGTGAAATAGGCATTAAATTCTGTTCTATGTAGTCTTAAAAAGGTCTTGAGAAGTCTTAAATTTAACTTGTGGAAACTTGTAGGAGCCCTGTATACAGCAACAAATCAGAACAAAAGTTATCTCATGACTTTTTACATTTAGAGCCGGTCTAAACCAGACTCTTAAGCCAATTCGCAGACACCAACAGAATCCTCCAGGAGCAAACACTTTGTGACAGTGGAAGGACTTCCTTTTAACGGGCAGAAACCTGGAGCAGATCCCAACTGTGGAGGATGGTCGTCTGCCTGGACCAATTGGGGTTAAAGGAAGAGAGCGAGAGAGAGATTGGGGGAGATGGGAGATGAGGGGAGACACATGGACAAACAACAAACTGAAATATAACTGTTAAACACAACGTGCTGCACACTAAGACCCGTCGGCCAGAATGGAGCTATTTTCAATAGGCTTATGCTCCATGCTGTTCCTTTACTTTCTTGGTAAACATTTGACACAATGGCAAAGTGGCCCTATTGTTTATCTGTTGCTAGGTAACCAACCTCAAGGGTTTTATATGTTGTTGCTGAAAAGACATGTCGCCATTTGACCTTGTAAATGTAGGTCAGTGTTACCCATTTTCAATAGGCTTCTGCTCCGTGCCCAGATGCATCTGCAGTATAAATTTGGTGCAGATATCTCAGTGCATTCTTCAGACAATGTCGTTACGTCGTTGAATGGACAGACAGATGGACGGACAGGCGGATGGACGGTCAGGCGACCAAACGTTTACAATACCCTTCGGCCGAGGAGTAATAAAAAAACTAGAACTGCTTTTTACTAATATAAGTACAAATACCCATAGCTGTTAACTGTTAATACTACTACTCCAAGTACTAACAGTGGATGTACTACGACTGCAGTTGTGTTAGTAACCAACAATAGAGACCATCCCAGTAACTATATGATAAACACTACCACAACTATATGGATGAATGAATAATGATGAGGAAGGCAGGAGAGAAGCAGGAGTACAGCAGCAGGTCCAGAGATGGTCTAGGGAAAACCTGTGAGGGCATAAACCACAGAGGCTCCGGGGAAAAAGTCAAGTCGATAACAAGAAGTCAGCATCGTCTAGTCTAGAACGCAGCCTTGGAATTTACAAACTAAACCAGTCAGCAGTGTTTAGAAAAGTCTGTCTTGGAATCTCAAAACACTGGACTAAAGTGGAAGTTTGGTGGAAATACAGCTAAAATTAGCCTTGTAAAACATGACCTGGATGACCAAGGATCTATACGGACCAGTGAGGGTTTAATCGAAGAATTGTTTTTACTCAAAACTGTAAAAAAACAAAAAACAATCTTCGCAATTTTCACTCAGCCAGGTTTCAGTTCACAGACCAAGAAGGAGCAAACTGTAAACCCTCACATTTCCGAAGCAGGCTGTCGACTGCCGGACGTTTTTTAGATGAGAATTGACTCTAACGATCAAAATTGTTGTCAGTCAGTTGTGTATCAGCTGTAGTGATCAGCTGTTTCCCCTGTGGCGAACTCTCCAACAACACACTCGCTCACAAATTAGTGATTTCAGTGCCTTGCTCAGGTGCACCTTGACAGCTGTTGTCCAAGGAGAACACATTTCTCCCAGACCTCTGGATGCCTCAGGTTCCTCCGTCAGGTTCAGACATATGAGTCGTCCTCTTTAGGCCACATCAGTGTCTCCTATGTGTCTGGCAGACTAAACGTCCTGTCTTCTCCTGTGAGTTTGCGGGACTGAGTCACTGGTCCATTAGAGGCTCAGTCACATCTTCACACACCAGATAAAACAGTTGACATGAAAGCAATTTTTAAAGAGCAGAAGCTGAAAAGAGTAATAATTGGTTTATCAGTCTGTCCTCCTGCTTTCTGTTTGTCTGTGTGTTCTTTAAAATGAGACTTTTTATCAGAGAAGAGCCGGCAGATTTTTGATTTAGATTGTGTGAATTTCATTGCACATTAATAGACAGTATATACCCAACGGGCCTGCCATTTGGGATTGGCAGCATATAACACACACACACACACACACACACACACACACACACACACACACACACCTACACAAGCGCACAGTGACCTCTAAACAGATTTCGACTGTTCTGTATTTACTTCTGACCAGTGTGTCTTCCTCTTTGTCTCTCCTTTCCGAGGTTCTCTCATTGCATTAGGCAGTTGTGTTAACGCTGGCGTGACAAATGATGAGAGCTTTGGCAGCAAAACAGATAAAGTTGAATTAAGCTCGATTCCGCTTATAGTATTTTTAAATGAACCTGACTCGGTGCTTTTTTAAATGGATTATGTTGATTTTCATCTGGCTAATCGCAGGCTGAATCTGATTAGGGTAATCACAGTTTGTTTTCAGATACTAGACTTGGAGCTAATCTGACAGAGCAACTGCAGCCCATTATTCATGAAACTTCATATCCAGGAACATCAAGGTGCACTGCTTAGTAACATGCAGTAAACCTCATACACTCATCTGTGTTCCGTACTGCTAATACTCATTACTTGATTTGATTCTAAATTTCACACGCTTCCCCCAAATTAGCCTCTTTAATAATAGCCTATTGAGCTTTTAATGACCCTCAAAAATTTGCGAATGGCCTTGAGCAGCCTGGCAGTTTGTGAAGTGTTTAATAAAAGCCTGGCTGACACAAAGCACTGCCTGCTTTGCTTTATAATGCAAACAGGGGCAGCAGTAATGAAATGAGGGGAGGAGGCACATCATTTGAACAGACCTGTCGACGTTACCTTTGTGAGAATAAACCGGCTTTAAACAGATACCCCTCATTCATGTTATACAGATGTACTGCACTCGGTGTTGGGAAGCTTCCTTTGTAGACCGATGGAGCTATCATATCAAGTTGCCACCATGAAATGTCAAATAATTACAATCACCAATGTCATTCTCCTGTTCTGGTCATTTTATGCTCCTGTTATAGTTTAGGCCTGACAATAGTTTATTTTTACACAGCAATTTTAACTCTCTCTCTCTCTCTCTCTCTCTCTCTCTCTCTCTCTCTCTCTCTCTCTCTCTCTCTCTCTCTCTCTCT
>JAPQRQ010000001.1:23612120-23622653 GCA_037367365.1 Apogon talboti
TATATCTCAAGGTGCAATAATTGGGCCTTAGTACCTTCAGATAAGTCAGGGTGGTGTCAGCCATGGGCTTTTATACATATATCGAATTCTTCAGGCCTCTTACTGATTGTTGCTGAGAATAAAGTCTTCATTGTCAACAGCACAAGAGTTGAAAATGGCAAAAACGAGACAGAAATTGCATTTTCTAGACCAAGATGACAGGCTTTCTGTGCCTGTCTCAACATGCTTTCGTAGCTCACCAGCCAATAGGCCTTGAGCTATTGTGAAGGTGCTGTGTCCGTTTCTCTGACGAAACTACTGATCGGATTCATTTCAAATTTTATATGTCTGCCGTTACTTAGAATGGACCGTATTTTGATGGCTTTTAACATGTAAATGGTTACAGATATCAATATAGTTACTATTGAGCACTGATAGGAAGTCAAATATGGACTTTAATTTGGGACCTTGAATGACCTTGAAGGGTCAAATTCAAGGTCACCAGTGTCTAGATTTCAAAAATCTTCTCTGAAATTACTGGTCAGATTAATTTAGTTGTTTTTTTTTTTAATGTAGCTTCTTTGGGACAACGTCTACAAGTTTTGTTCACAGTTTTGAGAAATTTTGATATGAATTTTGATTTATTTTTTATTTTTGAAGTATTAAAAATTTGCCTTTACTTATAATGGAACATATTTTGATGGCTTATAACATGGAAATGGGTACAGATATTAATATAGTTACTATTGAGCACTGATAGGAAGTCACATATGGACTTTCATTTAATTAGTTGAGTTCTCCTCCAGTCAAAGTACCATCCACTTCTATTGGGAGGTTGATCTCCTGCATCCAGACCACAGGACTCGAACATAGAGACAGAACCTGACAACCTCACAAATTCAACTTGTTATTGATTCTTGATAGAACATGTCGATGAGACACAGGGCCATCGGTTCTATTTTTGTGGGGTTAAGGTTGGCCTGATATATTAGACACTACAGTTGGTACGTCTTGAACCTCATATAATGTATTTATGATACTGTGTAGGAGACGGCCCTTTCTAGGAAAACGTCAAATTTACTGCCTTGTCACTGCAATGCTATTCAATGAAGAGTTTCCACAGTGATGGTGTTTTACGGCAAAGGTTTTACATGACAGTGAGAATATGTCAGGGTGGCCTAAGTTAATACTCAAGGAGGAGATTGTTAGTACAACAGCTGGAATTGGCAAAAACTGCATACTCTAGCAAAAATGGTAGACTTCCTGTTGTGTATGGGTGTAAGAGGCTTTTTATCACATTCAGGTAAAGCCACATGCCTGGGCTTGAACTTCTGACGTGTACAAAATTTTGTGGGTTGCCAAGTGCTCTTATTCTGGTGTAAGAATAATGATCCTTACAGTTTCTAAAGGTCTTTACATGGGTCAGTGTACATGTAGATTTTGGCTAATTGAAAATGTTATAAAAAAGTTTATATTAAATATGTTTTCTCCCCTTTTTTTTCTGTAGTTACTCAAATCTAACCCTTGAAATGCACGACTGGTTAAAGTGCAGCCAACTTTTTTCTTTTTTTGTTTTACTGTGTCCCAGTACTTGTTTTTCTTGCCCCATCAACCACACTGATGTACAGGGCGTCCTTTTGACAGTTAATTTCTAACAGGCAGTACAGATGACTGATTTCTCTTTAGATTGGTTGTAGTTGGAGTTTTTGAAACCACACCATAAAGTTTTGCGTGTTTGTGTGTCACTGTTCATTTCATAAATCACACTAACACTGAGTGTACAGACGTGTTGCCGAGTGACAGGACTGTGAGCTGTTTGTCAGTTTGAGTGACACTTGTGAAGAACTTGTCTCGAGAAGCCTTTTATCTTCACTGCTGTAAATGAAGCAACTGCTCACTGTGCTGTTTTTATTTATTTATTTTTCTTCTGGACTGAGTACAGTGAAGAGGACATGTCTTTCACTCCTGTATTAAAGAGAACAGCTGCATCTAAACTTTAGAAATGATCTCTTTGTATTATATGCTTTTCTGTCATGACTCTGATTTTATTTTTTGATTTACTTCTTTATACGTTGTCGACAAAGACACAGCTTTTGATTTGATTATTATGTGAGAAGAAGTTCTGATGTGCACGACCATAACCCTGAGCTTCTTAAGCGTCTTTTGTCACTGCTTTGGATACAGGAGGCGCAGCTCAACTCATGCTTTGTTCATCATTTACAAAAGCATTTTCCTGTCACATTCACACATAAAAAATAAACCCAAAAGTAATATAGATGAATCAGAAATGGCATCAAAAAGCTTTGAACTTCTCTTTATTTATGCACATGCAGACAAACATCTGCCAGATTCTCTTAATGTTAGGACTTAATTCCATCTTAACCACACAAAAGTGTTGTTTTACATGGTGTAAGGCTACGCTGATGTGTGTTTGTGTTTCAGGAGCGTGATGGAATGCGTTCCATTCTAGAGTCGTACGACAGTGAGCTGGCGTCCACCGAGTACTCGCCTCAACTCAGCAAGCGAGTCCGAGAAGCTGAAGACATGCTGCAGAAAATACAGAGCCACAACGTGGAGATGGAGGTATGTGTGCACAAAAACACACACACTACAGGTACTGGTTTAAGGGGGCGGGGCTATATAAGTTGAACTTCATCCTGCTCTTTTTCAAATATGTTTTCTTTTTTACACTGATTTTCTTGTATTGGTTTTAAATGTTGATATTTGAAAAAAAAAAACCAAAATCAATCAATCAATCAATTGTATCCTGTATGAACAAATCTGAGCACGACCAGAAATACTGACTTACCAAACATACTTCAAAGTTGGTAGAGAGTTTAGCAGAGCTCAGTTTTGGAAAGAATCTGGTTATGGAACACGTATCATGATTCAAGGGTTTGCAGATCAATATACCGCAATACTGTAACAAAGACAAGATATGAGGGGGCTTTGAAAAGTTTGTGGAAAAAGAACACAGCTTTGACATGGTTTAAACCGCATGGCCCTCAGTCTTACACAGATGGACTTAGAGGCTGGTGTCAACGCTTGCAGAAGTATATTGACCTAAATGGAGCATTGGTTGAAAAATAAACATCATTACTTAGACCATTTTTCCAACTGTCCTTTTTCCACTAACTTCTTGAAGTCCCCTTGTATATGTATTTGTATGTATATGGGCCTCTATAGCTCTTAAAGAAAAGCGTAAAGAACACACCGTCATGTATTCTGTCAGGTGTTTTCTTCATTCCCTCCTGATGGTGGATTATACTGCTAGCTACTGGTCTGCAGTTTAAACAGGCCTCACAATTAAGATTCTGCTGCAAATCTTTGCAAGTAAAATATTAATTATGAATTGTTATGTTTTTTAAAACGCACAGTAATGCAAAATTAAATATCCCACTACCTTAGTTTACTGATATTCCGTACTGTTTGTGTTTGTTGTTGATGTTTTGTTAAGACCTAAAATATAAGCTGCATAACGTGATTGGGATAAAACAAATATTGTTTATTTTAGGTTTTATGTGCCCCCCCCCCCCCCTTTTCTTTTGTGTTCTGATTTAGGCCCAGTTAACAAAAGCGCAGGAAGAGACAGGGGCCCTCAAGCTGCAGCTACAAACAGTAAGTACATGCAGAGAAACATATCTCACTCATGCAGTTTAACACTTTAAGTGCAGAGAGTCTCTAAAGCATGTCTTTGTGCAGTTAATCAGTGTGTTTTTTGAAACTCGTCTTTACTTAAACATACGATGCCAATGGGACTTGGAAATGAGGCGCATTTGATGAGCATTCATTTTGAGAATACAGGCAGTAGTCAATTGTGTTGTGCAGTACAGGCATCATGTGACTACAATGTTGGACTTGTTGATTTCTGTCCATCCTATTTGGTTTTTTGTTTTTTGTATGAAGAACGCAAAAAAATGACAAATACAATGAATTGTGTGTGATGTGGAACGGCATCAGCAAACAACTAAACTGTGGATAGTGATGAGCTCATGTAACATTAACACCTTAAGGGTCACATCCAGTTTGCATTGTGTGTCTTTTACCTTGAACACTGTACAAACAACCCAAAGGGAAAAGAGGACACCAGGACCTTCCGCTGAACAAGTGTTGAAGCTATTTTCGTCACTGCTGCTATGTATAGCATTTCTCATTTACTGGGTTTAGTTTTTACACCCTTAGTGTAAAGAAGAAGAAGAAGAATACAAACACAACAGGTGAGGATAATTGTACTAGTTTAGCAACACTAATGATTAAATCAGCCGACAAACAGTGCTTTAAATGCATCAGTACTTGGTCATTTAAAGTCAAGGAGTGTTTGTAGTTTCACATCTCTTGCTCTCTCGCAAGTCTCATGCAGCAGCTTAAACCAGTTATTTGTACTTGGTGTTTCTGATATGGTCATTTACTACATCCCACATCAAACAAGCCATGTTACATTACATTACATTACATTACACTGCATTTAGCAGACGCTTTTATCCAAAGCGACTTACAAAAGAGAGGATCAATCAAGCATTAATGTTAAAGTTCAATAAGAAAAAACATTAAAAACTTTAGAGTGAGTTTATTGGATATACGGGCCACCTCTATATCTCTTATTCTAAATCCGCTGTCCACAGTTTGCATTCAGAGATGCAGTGAGTCCACTCTGCTTCTGTAACGAACATGTTGCCTAATAGAGGTTTTTCACAGCGCTCCACAATAACAGACACACTTACAACTAGTCAGTCGTATTTCCCATCTGGGCAGGTCCATGCGTAGAAGTTTTTTTTTTTTTTTTTTTTTTTTGGTGATGAAGCACTTGATTAATACTGGACTCTCTTAAAGGATGTCTTTGACGCCAGCGCCAAGTTGCATCGGAAACACTGTGTTCTGTGAATGAAGTGAAACGCTCTATTCTGCCAATGCTGCCTGATAGAGCGGGGGCAATTCAAAGATTTTTCGACTTGCTGTGTATCTTAATTGCAGGTGGGCGAAATTACAGAAAAGTTGCAAAAAAGTTGACGTCTTGGCAGTTGGCAGGTGTGACCGGAACTCTCACACACTCTCTGCGACTGTGTGTTCCTGTTCTTCAATCATTTCTATGATCTTTCTTCTTTTCATGGCTCCTTGTTGCCGAGGAGACATCAACACAACCATGGCAATGAGTAGTGACGCGTGAAATCCACCTGTCTCGTACAGCAGTAATTACTTATCCGTCTTGGGGAAAACCGGGAGTGTGGAGGAAGCCGAGAGAGAGGCAGATGCTGTCAGGAAAAAAAAAAGAAGGAAAATGGGTGTGCAAATGGAAATGAGGGATAATTGCAGTGAGAAGAGTAAGATTAGCGAAAAATTAACACGCGGCCAGACTTAAAACAACTACAAGGCAAAAAGAGATTGGAGCACTGTGAAATGGAAAATGAGTCAGTGGCCTAATGGTGTATAAAGGAAATATCTGTTTTACTGCATGTCTGTCTCAAGACGATAGCAGCACGCTGGAAGAAGTCCTAAGGATTTATCTGAAGCCAAAAGGTTTGTGCCAGGCTGACGGCCAACAGTGGTCTGATTGTAGTCCATAACGTCCATTTTCCTGTGTGTGTGTGTGTGTGTGTGTGTGTGTGTGTCCCAGGTGGAGCTGGAGCTGGAGTCTCTGAAGAAGCAACAGGCCTCTGCTGCTGACAGCAACGCTTTAGCGACCAAAGAGGAGGTCAGCATACTCAGGTAGTAGAACACACACACACATACACACACATACACACACACACACACACACGACCTGCTGCCAATACCAGGCAGGGATATGAAAGATTAATTCTTATACCTGGAGTGGATTATCTCAGCTGGGTCTCATACATACTGTATGTCATATGAGCTGAACTACACCTTCAGGATTACCTGTGTCGCGGTTGATTAACCCGTTAAGAGTAAACGCGCCCTGTAAAAAATATTCTAAAATGTAAGCATTGTTTGAAAATGGTGTCCAAAAACCATTTCACGCTGTTTCTCAGTATCAAAAGCCGCTAGAAACATGAAGCCAAAACCATTTCAGAGCCCAAAGCCAGTGTAAAGTAGAAATAGATGTGTGTTCAGTTTGCCACAACACAGAAAACTGTAACTAACAACCCAGAAAAAATGTAATGATTGAAATAATTATCAAGTTTATTCAAATTAAAACGCATACATTACACCGTAACACAAGAAACAAACTGATCTCAGAAATATAACACCAGAGCCTATTTCATTTATTTATTTTCTCTCTTTTTTTTTTTTTTTTAAACAGGTACTTCACAGCTATTCCTACAGAATGTCAGATCTCAGTCTTATAAGTTCTTTGCAGCTACATTGTATTACATGGATCTAATGAACTTGGGGGACATGTATAAAACATGTACAGGTTATAATATAGAAAAAGTCCTCAGGGCATTTTCTGTCTGTGTTGCTATAGTTATAATAAGTGACCCTAAACTGATGATTATGCCACTGCGAAGGTGAAATTTACACGTACGGTCAAAACGGTACGGTTTTATCATTGTAGCTACATAAATTTTACAAGTGGCATCGAGCCTTTTAAAATCCTGTTGGTTGATGAGCAGATGTAGATCATCCTAAAATTCTGTCACTTTTGCCACGAACAGTCTTTGGTCTCAAGACGGCAACAGCAGCCATCTTTTCAATCACCACTACCCATTATTTTTAATCACATCCATTATTCAAATTATTTTTTTCCATTTATGCAGGTTAGTAACCTCCAGGACTAACCCAGCGTCGTAAAAAGTCTTAGAAGTCTGGAATTTACAAATCTACATTTAATACCTTAAAAAGTCTTTAAAAGGTATTAAATTTGATATGGTAGGTCTTAAGTTGTTGCCATAAACTTGTTCTGTATTGTGTTTAAATGTGTCCAAGCTGCAAAGAAAGTAACATTATATTGAAATTAGGACCCAATTATCGCTAACTTTGCAACCCCTGGTGAGAAGTAACTTGGAACGGTAGGAATCAAGGTGTTAGAGGAGATAAATACAATTTTCTAAATTCTAGGAGGCACAAAATTGTGACAATATGGCTGTGAAATAGGCTGTGAATCATTAAATTAAGTTCAGTCTTAAATTTAACTTGTTCAAACCTGAAGGAACCCTGCCAAAGTTAACCCTTGCCACCATCAAGCAGGTGAACCCCTGATTTATGACATTTTTATTTATATTGTCACAGTGTTAGAGCAGGGGTCGTACTTACCGACCCCAGTGTTACTCAAAGCAACCATTTCTGACGTGCCTAAAAAACCTGAACTACTGTTGTTACATCACAGTTCAATTCAACACGGTTCAGACTTTTCACAGGTTTTCCAACAGTTTTCTAACATTTAGAAAGCGTTAGGAACCCAGTCTAGGATGTTGCTGTGTACAGACGTTGTCCTTTTCCCCTGTCACTCCCTTCTACCAAGTTTCATTAAAATCAGTGCAGAGTTTTTGTTATAATCCTGATGACGGTTAACTTGCAAACTTCTTGGCTTAAAATAAGACTGACTTTATTGAGTAAAACTTTCATTCGACTAACTTAGGAGCAAAATTGAAAGTCGAAAACTATAAATGAGTTTACAACACTTTATCAAATCATTCCTGGTTTTTGAGTGTGTGCATGTCTTTCAGACAGAAAATTGAAGATTTAGAGGCCGAGCGCCAGCGTCTGGAGGAGCAAAATAACATTCTGGAGATGAGACTGGAGAGACACAACCTAAAGGTCTGTACCAAGACTTCCCCTCCAACTGTTTTCTGTGATAAATTTACTTGTCTGGCACAAAGGAACCAATTTAATAACCCCAAGGGCAACAGGCAGCTCCGTATGACACCGCAGATTGATTCACACAAACGCTTCCCACATCTGACAGTTTTTCAAACACAATTGGACCCAGGTGTGTTTCCAACAGCGTCCGATGGAAAAAAGTTGCGGAACCTGTGGCTGATTTAAAGTCAACATTTATTGGCTGAAGGGATTAGAATGGACAGAGCAGGAGTGTGTGGGGGTGGTGTCGTCAAAAAAATTACATGTAGACCTGCCACAGTGTCAGCAGGGAACAAAACTGGCTGAAATGAAGGTAATACTGGGAGGTCGCTCCAATACAATCACTGAGAAAGACACAGACACATTCAAATGCATGTCCGTCTGCAGTTACTATGCCTTTAGCACGATGTACCTGGTGCTACAAAGAAAATAATATAAAAAGCTTGTAAAATGCTCTTTTTTCTAATGATTCTAAAACATGAGCTTAATTCTGTCAAAAGTGTACTCCAAGTGTAAGACAACCTTAAATAGATCAATGTCAGTCTAGAGTAGCTCTTTTAGGGTTTAGGTGATGACAAACGCATGCATTTATGAGTGAATCTGCTTTGTCACAAATGACTATTGGAACAAACACAGATATCTTGTGGTAATATTGGTCGTGTGCGAAATCGCTGTGATTTGGAGAGATTTGCCACATGTTTTGTTTCCTCTCCACATTTAACATATTCCCCGGTCAAGGCTGCGCTTGTGATGACAAATGATAGATTTCATAGTGTTTGGGTCCAAATATAGGCGGTTCATGTCACAGTATAGCGCGGATATTCACTGACAGAGCAAAGTTAAATCCTTCAGAAAAGTGTCATAAAAGATGATGAGATGGATGACAGCTACAGTGAGGAACATTTCTGTCATTCAACAGTTATCTGTCAGTGGTGAGCCTTGACATGGAATAATGTCTGTAAATTCATGTAAAAACAGACTTCCCTCACCCCATGTAAATGTGTTGCATAGAACATGGGAACACATGAGTTTCCAAATCATGTGGAGGTCCACAGGTTATACACGTCCTGTGCCAATAGGGCTTTATTATTGTTAAAGTCTGCCGAAATATATTTGGAGATTAGTTTTTGTATTATTTTTTTTTTCCTGTCTCAGAGAAAATCATCCGTGATCCATTACTCTCCCTTGTGTCTCTATTCCACACATTATCAGCAATTAAACATTTAGTCCACGGGGCACTTCAACCATAATAACAAGCACATGACTTAGAGATAATTAGCTTCATACATGCATTGCGCTTCGCCTTGTCATTGCTGTCTTTTCTTAAGCGAATTTGCTTGTTGACCATTTTACGACGGCCTGCCGTTCAAACTGTTGTAACAAGTTGGTGTCTCTGATCCTGGCAGATCACATCACACAGACACACAATTAAAACAATCTTCCTACTTCTATCTTTGGTAATTCCCAGTGTTGTGTTCATCCCAGCAGTGAACTCACTCACTTTGTCAACCCATTATACATTTAAATAATTAAGATAAACATGAACGGTAAAGGTTACTTGAATCAGACTGCTTATCGTTTGTACGGATCCCCATGAGCTTCCACCGTAGTGGATGCTACTTTTCCTGGGGTCTGTTAAAATGCAAATACAATTTACAAGGTATCAAAATGCACACATAAATAAATACAATTTACAATTCATTGCCATCATCAGCAAGCTGAAAGCTTCACCTTAACACATAACCATTAAAGCATTTTAACTTTTACCTTTATAGCAACTTAGATTGCAAGAGTCAGAACACTCATTTGCATTACTGTATTTCATTAAGTAGTTCCTGCTTGAGTGTTTTTTTTTTTAATGAATGTAAGCTTTAAGTGTGTGTTGACTGTAGGTCAGATAATCCATATAGTCTTCAATCCAACACATTATAGTGAACAAACCAAACACTGTTAGCACTGACAGGTTACTAATGAATCACTGGAATGAAATAAGCCGGCTAGCCACAGTAGTACAGGGCCAGCCGGTTGAAAATAATCCTCAAATCTTAAAGATAGGCTGTCAGTCACAGGATGCACCACCCCTGTTTAATTTAAAAGGTAGCCTGACAAAGATAGATATTATTATTATTATTATTATATTATTGTTGTACCCTGCGGGGGTATATAGATATACCCAGAATTCCCACCGTCCGCCTGCGATTTTTGTCCAACAAATTTCTCGGACACTTTTTATTTATTTATTTGTTTACTTTTTTTTTTTTTTTTTTTTTTAACAATTTTTTTGTATAAGTTTTTCAAAATATTGCAAGTTAACACTCAAAATCAATCCCTGGACAGGCAGTATCAGTGACAGGAGGGGCAAAGTGTTGTGCGATCGGGTGGGGGTATTGTAAGCCCCTCTTACTCGTTCACTTGTTTAGTGGTGACTCCTACATTATTGCCGTCCTCATTGTTTGCCACTTTACAATTAAAAATTATAATTATTTAAACAATGTTTATGTCCACCCACCAAACTGTTTCAGTAGTTGAACACTGAAGTCCAACTGTACAAATCAGTAGTATCTTGTAGCCACGTTACTTTCCAATATTTAAAAAACCCATTTGGCACTCTTTTGGATCCAAGTGGCCAAATGGAGAGTTTACCTGATCCTAAATAGACTAAAATGGATTCAGTGGCATTTGTTTTGCATAGAATCAGTGCTTTGCGTTATCCACTTGTTACAAACTCCATTTGCATGTTTGACATTTTGTAATATACAATAAAACCTAAATAAAATTAAAGAAAGGCAAGGT
>JAPQRQ010000001.1:23629474-23650859 GCA_037367365.1 Apogon talboti
AAGTAGCAGTTGTACTTTGTCGAAATTGTAGAAATATCGCTTTTATTTTGCGGAAAATGGTAATGGAAACCCAGCTAGTGAGATCCGCGAGCTGTTGTCACTTCGGGCAGAGGACTCTATCCATGCTAACATTTGTGGAACAGTGAAGGACTCTGTTGTTGTTTTGAGAGCCAACACCGCTATGCTCGGGGTATTTCCAACGCGCAAGTTATACGTCACACTATACACTGCGCTCCGTCACCGCCCCTTTGATTCCGGAACGCAGGTCCGCTGTGTAGACGTCCAGCCTGTCTCACCTCTGTTACTCCTTTTGGTTTGGCTGTATAATTTGGCCAATGGTGGAAAAAAGGTGGGATCACCATCTCACCTGTTTTCCGGGATCTCTGTGTAAAAGTGGCTAGCAGATGTTACCTCCCAAAGTGCCTGGCTACCTTAGAGTTCTATTGAACTTCTCTTTAGAAATACTAGAAGATTAGAGTAAAAATACAACTTAAAAATTTTCCAGGAGTCCTTTTAGTCTTATTCACTGTATTTGAACCATCAGTACGTGATCTGGTGATCCTTTTTTAAATTTCTCATTAATAACATTTCTAAATTAAAGGGAATCCAGGTTTATCTGACTGCTGGTATTTACTGATGAAAAAGTAGCCAGAGGTGTGGATACAATACACTGAGGTGCAGTGACAGTTATCGCGCATTTCAGTCATTGAGTTTTGAATCACAATTGAATAATGAGGCCAGTGAAGATTCATACCTCTATTAACAGGACTGTAAAGATTTTATTATTCATATGTATTACAATGTTTACAGTTTTACCATGTTGGTAAGCTAGCGTTAACAGCAGTGTGGAGATTTTTCAATATAAACAACGGTGACAGAAGTAAAGCTGATTGCAAGTTACGTTCAGCCAAATTGTCTATGGGAGGGGCTAAAACTAGCTCATTCAACACTAGCAATCTGATATTGAATGTAAAAATGAAACTGACAGTGAAAGACTGTTCAGCTCAGGGTCACACATTGTAGATGAAAACAGAGACAGACTCACAGCTGATAATGCAGAGAAGCTTCTTTTCATCAAAAACAACCTGCCCCTGACTTTTTCAAATCAGGCGTAGTCCCAGATGTGCGTTACAACATGATAACATATCATTTCAGTTGTCCTGCCACAATTTTATGTTGGCACTGAAATATCTTGTTACATTTAAGTAAAATGTGCGGCAAGGCCATGTTTGTTTTTTCAGTTGAACGTTAAAATGTCAGTAACAGCAATTTGTTGCACTTGACTGGGTTAATAATTTAGTGAACTGTACGGCAATGCCATGTTTAACAAAAACATATGGTTAAATGTCAGTAGCAGCACTTTGTTACAGTCAGACTAAAATGACGATGACAGTAAAGCACATTTTCAAAAGTAACTCAGAACTATAATGGTATTATTAAGTACTCATATCAGTACTCGGTATTAGCAAGTAATCAAATCTAAGTACTTGTACTTGGTCTGAAAAAAAGTGGTATCGGTGCGGGTTCAGGGCGGCAGTGTATAAACCAATGGCTATCTGCAAATTGTAGTATCCAGTCTGTTAGTGTAAGTTAGCTACACAAGTTTCACAACCCTTTGGTGCTGTCTGGGTTCAAGCACGTCCCTCAGACTGAGCAAATATTTGGGTGGGAGTAGACCTTCGGGGGTCATTGCACACACACACACACACACACACACAAAGATTTTTATTTTTAAAAAAAAGAAATACGTCACTTTATATAATTTCGAACATATTATATCTGTGACCAAAAATCGGTCAGTTTTGATGCGCCCCACATTGATTTGAATGTGGTGCCTAAAATGGCTTGGCTGCTGTACCCATAGACTCTGTTGTCATGGGATGCAATTAAGAGCATCAGATCACACAGGTCTGCCTGAGAAAACCTTTAATCGAAGCTTCAAGGATAGATGTTAGTGAGGCAGAATGCAGAACCAAGATCTGACGAGAAATGTCTCAACTAAAGCCCCTTTATAATCACCGACATGCACACACTCTGTAAAGTTTTACAACCCCTGATGTATAGACAGGTGTGAGAATGACCCTTCTTATATATCAGTCTTGTCAGCAGCATTTACATGGGAGGAGTGTATTTTAAATCAAAGAAGGATCTGTGACGAGCCCGGAGATATACTGGAGACAGGGGGTTAAAACAGAGGCTGCTCAGCATCCATAATAAGTAAGGGTCATTCTGAGGTTGGATATGAGTCACATACCTCGAGGTCATTTGGAGGGTGTTCTTGTACCATTCATGATATCAGACTGTATATAAATAGTAGATCGAGGAACTGTGATGTCAACCATTGCTTTCTGAAGCCAATAGTTTGTGATTCGGCTGTTGCGTGTTTGTTTTATGGAAGTGACCATATTTGGACTAAAGGGGTGGGGCTATGGGAGTTAGTTGGAGCCATCTGTAGGGGCACATGGGTGAGCTAATGCTAAATCAGAGTTCCCGCAGGGTCTTAAAAGTCTTCAATTTACAAATTTGCCTTTAACACCTTCAAAAAGTCTTTAAATGGTATTAAATTTGATATGGTAGGTCTGAAGTTATGTTGCCATAAACTTGTCGGCTGTGTCGTGTTTTATGTGTCTGGGAAATGTCCAAGCTGCAAAGACAGTAACATTAGTCTATTCAGTCCTGACCCGACAATGTATATTGAAATTACGAACCGATTATCAATAACTTTTCAGCCCCCAGTGAGAAATGACTCAACCAAGGCATTAGAGTAAATAAATACATTTTCTAGGAGTCACAAATTTTTCCCAGTATGTCTATGAAATGGGCGTTAAATTCTGTCTTAGTAGTCTTAAAAAGGTCTTAAAAAGTCTTAATTTTAACTTGTAGAAACCTGTAGGAACCCTGTAAATGCTAGGTCACTTACTCCATAAAGCAGATGTTAAGCATTGCATAAGTCATTTCACATTCTTGTTACTTTAACCTATTAAACTACAGTAGAGCTGTATTTTTTTTTTTGTTAACAAACAGAACACTGTAAGTGATGGAGCTGTCACACCTATCTGTCAATCAAAGCCCAATACGACATACCTTTTATTCCACTTCACATCTTAGTGATGGACCTCCAAATCACTTATAACAGATTCCAAATAAATCAAGACCAAAATAATTCCTGGAAAAAACCAAATATTTACTTCGTATTATAAAAGAGAAGTGCAACGCAAGTCTGTGGGACCAAGGACTTTTTGAACAAATAGTGACCCTCAGTCGTCGTACAACTTTAAGATACTTCCACATTGGCTTAAACACCATTTTGAGTTCTATTACAGAACCAGCTCTGTGGCTGCTAGTTACGGTTGTTGTGATTTGACTGACGGTCAGTGGATTTCTATAGGAGCAGACGGACTTTGCAGAACTAGGTGAGTCCCCCTTGGTTTAAAGCAGTGCTCCAGGCCTCACAGTCACTGACAGTCTATACTACACTGCCTGGCCAAAAAAAGTCACACATGTAGTCAATTAATGCAACCATGGATGAAAAAAAATATTGTGAATCTTATTGTGACACTACATAAGCATTATGTGGCAAAAAAGATGTCACAGTGAATGTCTCCTGTAGTAAAAACCAAAGGTGGTGCAGTCAAATATTACATGTTCGACTTTTTTTTTGGCCCACGGCAGAGTATGATGACAATGCTCAGAGTCATGATGTCTCTGATGATCTGATTTAAGCACAACAAATATAAAAAAAACCCCCAAAAAACTAAAACCACAAAAGCACACATAATGCACTGACTGCTATGTAGCAACTAGCGCTAAAGGTGAACCCCAGCCCAGTTCCCTGTACTCTTGATCTCCTGCTCTGGTTCACTCTTTCACAGCCTCTTGCTGCTTCCCCCCCCCTCCTTTAAACCAGATGCTGCTCCCTGGTATAGACGTGTTGTTATTGTTGTTCTATGAATAAGAGATATATATCCTCAGGCATTCCAAATGGCACTCCACCTTGCTGCACTGTAAATATGCTATATGAGAGTAGGCTGCGTACTGTGTATCCATGTAAACACTCAAAATAGGCCAGCTTATGGGCTTCGGTATCAAGCAGTTTGCTGCTTTCATGTTGATAGTATTTCTCATTTTTCTTTTGCAGCAGTGAACTAAAATCATAATTTATAAACACATTGTGTTGAGCTTTCTCTTCAAAAATTCAGAAGGAGGGTACAGTGAAGGGTAATTATACTTTGGCCTATTTATTGAAAATATTTAAGTTTTAAGCCTTTTTATTTTGACATATCTGTTTTTTTCCTGATTTACTGGGTTCTTTTCCCCTTACCCACACAAGGGTGATAATGCTAATACTTTTCATCCTCTGAAAGTGCCATGCTTTAATGCCAAAAAAGAAATATGTTTCTTTTGTTTTTGCCGTTCAACAGTCAATTGAAAAACTTGCCCCTTGGCTCAGTGCATGCATGCTCAATGTAAAACATGTATTCCATGGCCAAATCATTTTCATTTTCTTTAGCTTGACCTAATTTTGAGGAAGTATTTTGGTTCGTGTTTGTACTTTCTGACAGCATGTAGCTTTTGGCTGCTTTTTGAGGACTTTGCTCTGGTTTTAAGCTTTAATCTACATATCTGTCTCATACTATCTGACTCTCACTTCCTGTTGCTGTTTATTACTAGACACACAGAGACACAGCCTTGAATAAACCCTCCATGTACAGATGCTGAACTTGAAAAGTAAGGGGGGAAAAAAGAAAAAAAAAATCAAGCATGACTTTATTTAGCTGTGACGTGTGCAGTCCAGTCCGAAATGGTGTGATATAAATACAAGTTCAATGCTCATTTCAGTCCCTTGGTTCCTTTTAAATTATACAAAGCTTTATTTCTAAGTATGTGAAGCATTCCTCCCTCCATCCATTTTAGTTTTTCCGTCAGCTCAAGGCGGTGATAGCCCGTCCAGCCTTTTGTTTTCACCATGTCCCTGTCTTTGTCCTTCAGCGGTTCACATCCTCACTTCCCCCTCTCTTCTCATCTGCCTCTTGCTATCTCCCCCCACGCCTCTAGTTTATTTGGCAACCATCGCTCGGGGGCATATGGAATCTAATTTAGCCAGTAATCAAGAGCTCTGATATGTGTGTGTGTGTGTATGTGTGTGTGTGTGTGTGTGTGTGTGCGCCTTTTGGGTGCGCCTCCCTATACTGACATTAGGCTAAGATAGACTCTTCTCATTTACTATTTACCCAGACCTCACAAAGTCACAAGAAAAAAAGAAAGTAAGAGAAGGATGAAATCATGTTTCCAGGGAGCAACATTCCAGCTTTTCAGTTTCTCATTCTGTGCGTTTCCCCCATAACCATCTGCTCTGTGTGTGTTATATAATTTTGTGTTAGCTTTTTTAGCTGTTTGATAGAAATACGGCTACAGTTATGTAGTATTGTGTTGGACTATTCTAACAGTCCAAAATTTTAGATTTAAGATACCTTATCTAACAGTTCTTGAATAATACATTTCATACTTTTTTATGTTATAAAAGCAGAACTAATAAAGGAACATTATGTCTAAACTACTTTCCATGATACAGTATTTGAAACTGAATTAATGAGAGAATAGCTTTTTCCTCAAAAGGAATGTTTGTGTCTGAGCTTCCAGTTCAACTACAGAACACTGTATGTTACAATACGTTAACTTTTCAGATTTCATCTAGTGTAAGATTTTTATTTGTATTATATAAATACACATCGGTCTATGTATATACAGTATATAGAACACATTCTGGGCGACACGGTGGTGCAGTGGTTAGTAGTACCGCTTGGTTCTCTCTGGGTACTCCGGCTTCCTCCCACCGTCCATAGACATGCACTAATATGTTAACTGGCCAATCTAAATGGCCCATAGGTGTGAATGTGAGAGTGAATGGTTGTTCGTCCATATACATCCGCTCTGCGATGAACTGATCACACGTCCACGGTGAACCCACCTTCGCCTGTAGATTGAGAGTCTGGTTTAGACCAGCTCTATATGTAAAGTGTCATGAGATGACTTCTGTTATGATTTGGCGCTATATAAATGAAATTTGATTTGATTTGATGTAGATACAGTAGCTGGGATAGGCTCCAGCAGACGCAGTTACGGCAAAACACCTCAGACTTCCACAGGTTAAGGTGAACTAATCAAACACTTTTAGTGCCGACAGACTCTAAAGAATCATTACAAACAGACTGAAATGTAATAATCTGCTCGACCAGCAACAGTAATAACAACAACCTATGATGGAGAGTAGTCGAGCCTTGATACCAAGAGAAAAAGGAAGGCCGCTGAAGGTCAAACAACTTAACCCTTTAAAGCCTGACCCATCAAAAACAAGTCACAAAATTAAATTTTTGGGAATTTAGATGTTTAAGAAGCCTTATAACAAAATCCAAACAAAAAAATGTGAATCTAATTTTGTTGATATATTTTTTTGTATAACATTTGATATATTGGGTGTTTTTGCTAACTTTTTGCACAACAATGTTACATTTAGATATAAAAATACATTTTGTCAATAACATTTTGAAAATATGGAACGTTTCAGGCAGGTTTTTTTGTTCGTTTTTTTTTTTTTTTACATAAAATTTTAGTCTTTTTCTTTCCCTTGAATGGCACCATAATTTCATCAGTTGCATGGAAATCTTCAGGAGGTATGCAGAGAAACTGTTTTTCTCAGTTTTTGTAACCATGCCCTGAACTTTATCTTTCTTCACATCATCAGACACACTGAGGTTGTCCTGAAAATGAATCGGTGTCAGCAGATTTCAGAAACCGATCTCACATCACATCACAAACTACAGGGAGCTTCGTCTCCGTCTCCCATTGGATTCACACAGGACATCTGTACTAACCCATATGTATGGACATCTACAACCTGCTCTGTCTCTTCGGCATTTGTGTTTACCCTGTTTTTGTACACTATACAAGTTTGTTCTGCAGTTTCCAGTACCATTTAATGGGTGGCAAACTGTTTAAGATGCATGTCTGGTGTACAGTCCACCTGTCCTCTGTGTGAGTATTTGAATATTCCAACACTCAGGTCTGGCTCACAACATGTTAGACATAAAATGTGTCATAGCTAAATAGCTTCACTTAGCTGCCAGGAGGGCTGTTATCTATCTGTCCAACTCTTCCAGTTTTTACACTGAAGAGTATGAAAGCTTCACTCTCATCTTCAGCATACTTGATCCAATGTGTTGTCCTGGTCAGTGCAGAATACTCTGCTGCTGTGGTCCACAGTTTGCTCTGTACAGGGCAAAGGCTAGTACACTGGGAAATAAAGCAGGTAGGCAGGCTGATGCTCATAACTTCCCTGCATGCTCATGAAGCCCCTGTGGAGAAGATTTTGACAGGTAAGGCAAAGAACAGAAGTCATAAATTACACAAAAAGTAAATATCTGTAGAGTCTCAACACTGGAAATAAAAATGTAAGTTTAAAGTTTTGACACAGTGTTCAAGCATTATTCTTAGGAATTATTGAATAGGACTAAAGTATTGGACTTGTTATTTAGTTTTTTACAGGATCCTCACATAGCCTTAAATAAAGTAGCTTACATTCAGACATTCAAGGGTCAGAAATGGCTCAGAATGTATGAAATTGTCAGGAGGGAGGCATTCAATTTGATCTGGGGCATAATGAATGAGCTTTCACTGTAGTTATGACGTTATCATGTCCTTTAAGATGTTGTAAAAAGGTTGTAAAAGTCTGTACGTCAAAATGCACAGGCACATTGCTGTGATGTCTGTGTTGCAGCAGCAATTACTGCATTACTAATCACGAAACCCGAAACATTTTCAGCAGCACTTATGAAGATAAAATAGGAATAAAACAAAAAAAAGGAATCTGAGGCCGCACAATAAGTGTGCAGCACTATGTATACTTTCTTCATTAACTCTGAGTGACAGTATGGGTTTTTGGAAACCACTTAAGTGTGCACACTTTACCTCTCAGCTCTCCATTTGTGCCTGTGAATTACAGTCAGCACAAACTCTCTGCTGGGTTCCACACATTTCTCTCTGGCCTTGGTGATTTAAAAAAAGTCTGTTAAAGCTTTTTTGCCCCATTCATGATTTATGAAGAGTGTATCCCTTTGCAGGGTGCACTGACAACAAATATGACCACATGCAGAAGGGCATAAGACATTTGTAATAGTGATATATTTTTTTCTGTTTTGTAAAAGATTAAAAAAAAAAAAAGACCAAATTCGTTATGTCAAGGATGCCTCATATTCCCTACCATCAACACGCATATTGCACTTAATCACAGCTTAAAGCACTATTCGGACTGATTTTTTTATTTTTTATTTTTTTAATCTTTTAATTTTTAGTCATTTGTTTTTATAAGTCTTATATTTATTTTCTTAATGACTTGAATGCTTAAATGTTGATGGTACATTCGCCTCCTTTGCCCAACCTCAGAGTCTATACAGTATTCCTATGTTAAATCTCTTCAGGTATTTTCAAATATGTGAATTCACAAGAAAACACATACCCAATTAGCAGAACATCCCCTTCCATGAAACCCTTGACATCATCAACACATTTAACCCGCTCTGTCGAGGGTCTGTTTCTTCCTTCTATAAAGACTTACTTAAGATGACGCCTACAGACACCTCAGCCCATAGACAGGCCTGGGCTCAGGAACTGAATAAAGAAATAAGCCAGGGGTTTTGGGAACAGTCTTGCCAATGTAAATGATTGCTCTGTTAACACCAGACACAACCTTATACAGTTTGAAACTCTACACGTCTGTATTATTGTAGGACCAAAATTCATCGGTTTGCCCCAACAACATCACCACTTTGCAACAGGTGTAAGATAGTCGAGGGGACACTTGCTCACACCTTCTGGTTTTGTACCAAGTTATTTTCCTGCTGGTCTGATATATTTCACTGCTTCTCTAGGGCCTACAGAAAGGTTTGGACCCCAAGTCCTCTTGTAGCTGTCTTAGGTGGGAAGGGTGGTTTACCTTTGTCTAACACGTATGAAGCTCAAGCTATACATCAAAACCATGATACAGTTTATCTATGGGAATGACTCTGTACCAACTTATGACGTGGCTGAGGGAAATGGGGAATGTATTACATCTTGAAAAGATTAGATAAATGATAAATCAAGACTTTTCCATAAGATCTTGGACCCTTTAGGTGTTCATTAATGTTGAAGACTGATTCACCCCTGCTGCTGTGTACATTGATACTACAGTATCTCAATATTATAAATGTCTATTTCCTTATCTTTTTTCTTCCATTCCTTTTTTGTATTGTTTATACATCAAAACCATGTTACAGTTTTTTGTGATATAGTCATGTTTATTCTATAATTAAAATAATAAAAATATTTTTATATATATATGATATATACACAGTATACATCATATATCACATATATATATGTTTGATTTGTTTGTTTAGTTTAATTTTCGGGACAATGGCCCTCACGGCGCCTCCATAACCCAGATCCGGAATTTACACTCCTAAATGATTGTGCATGGATCTTCATTTCCTTATCAAAACTTAGTGTTCTGTAAATTATGTTTTAAAGGGGAACATGGATGACATCCACTTATGTTGTCACAGTTCACTTAGAAAAACCAAGTTTTACTTGGTGCCCAACGGGAACCAAATTTTCGGTTATTGAACGGTCTGATTTTCGGTGTGAACCCGTTGGCCGGTTCGAGATTAGCCGACACCGGCACGGTTCTCTGCCGGTTGGAAAAGGCCTTTTGTGCCCAATCACCCAGGACTATTTTGCCTTATTATTAATACTATGTCATCAACAGAACTGGATATTTATTGTGAAAGAAAAACAGTGAATTGACAGACACTTTTTGTATGTCTTTGTGGGTCAGGGAGACTACGATCCATTCAAAACCAGAGTCCTCCACTTCAAGATGAACCCCACAGCTGTTGCCAAGCAACAACAGCAGCAGGAAATGGAGTCTCTTCGGGAGGAAGTGACACGTCTGAGGGAACTGGTGTGCTCATTGCAGGATGGAGATGCTCAAGACGACGGCAGTATGCTCACCCCCAACCTCAGCCTTGGGTTACCTCCATCTAAGGAAGTACTAGGTAAGATACACACAGAAACAATCATTGTATAGCACCCTTGGAAATAGCAGGTGGAGATTTAATGACAAGTGCAGGTGTATTAGAAATATACTAATTACTGTTAATGTACTGTTGCTGTTGTACTGTCATTAATACTTACATAGCCTGCACAAAGAAAAAAAAAATCCACACACAATACTTTGTTGGACCGCTTTTAGCTTTGATTCCAGGACACATTCACCGAGGCGTAAGCAATGCCAAGCAATGCTTATGCAATGTCACAGTAAATGTCACATTTATTTCTGGCTATTGTTGCATTAATTTTTCACCAAGATCTTGTATTGCTATTTGGAGGGCCAGACGACTGCTTAAAGTCTTCTCCAGCACATCCTAAAGATTCTCAGTGTGGTTCAGGTTTGGACTCTTAAGTTATGCTGCCATAAACTTGTTCACTGTATTATTTTTAAATGTGTCCGTTAAATGTCCAAGCTGCAAAGAAAGTAACATTAGTCTACTCACTTCCACCTGTTCCAACCAGACAATTTGTATTGAAATTAGGAACCAATTATCGACAACTTTGCAGAAATGACTACAGAACAGTCAGCCCAACACATGTGCACATGAGCTGACTCATGGAACTTTAATGGATGGCTTGCAAGCAAAGAATAAGCATGGGGAAATGCAAATTCAATAATGCCTGGTTGGAGAAAAGATCAGTCTCAACCTGGTTGGCACGAGTGGAGGGCAACGGCTGTGAAATGGGCATTAAATAATGTTAGAGTAGTCTCACAAAGGTCTTAAAAAGTCTTATATTTAACTTGTACAAACCTGTAGGACCCTGTATAATCGAGCTGTTCAGGTCTGTATTTTTGTTCACCATTGTTGTTCGTTTGGGAAGTTTGTATATGACCTAACCTTTCATGTAGGATGAATCAACAGAAGTTTGTCTTGTCACTTATTTGACCTAAACAATAATTTGATGCGTCTTGCTTGGCTTTTAACTGAATTATCACTACAAAACCTTAGGACTTCCTTTAGACTTAAATGTTCAAGCTTGAGACTTGCTTGCGTGCGCGTGTCATTTATCTCAATTCCTTTTTACACCATAGATATTGCATTAATCATTACTGTAGTGGAGCAACCTAGCCACTGATTCCAGTTTTAGGCATAGTCCTAATTCTAGTGCTGGTTTCTAGCGCTGGTCCAAAGCCCGGATAAAGGGGGAGGGTTACATCAGGAAGGGTATCTGGTGTAAAACTTCTGCCAAAGTAACCATGCAAATCACAAACATGACTTCCATACTGGATCAGTCGGGGCCTGGGTTATTTAATTTAGACTTGCAAATACATGCTGTAAAAGAAGATGACGCAGGAGAGAGAGTCAGATGGAAGCACGTGATTTGCTGTGATGAACCCCTAAAAGGTGCAGCCCAATCTAGTAGTAGGAGTTGTAGTGGGAGTAGATTACTATAGTGGTGCATATGGACATCACATTAATTAAATGTCATGATGAACCTCAGGTTTTCAATCCATGTCATTTGGCTTTGATGAACTTTGAACAAGTCTGTCTTGTTTTAGTTCTGCTGAACAGTGTCCACATCCACTCCAATGGTTAGAGGGGGATACAGAGTTATGACAGGGTTAAATATTTAATCAGAGTTCAGACATTTCAGCTCCTGAATTCTTTTAATTCATGTGCTGACTGAGGACCACATGTCTTTCTCTCTTCCCGCTCACTAACATCCTGCCTTTTGTCTTGTTTTCCTCCCCTTCCCTTATATACTAATTACCACACCTGTCCTCCCTCTTCCCGTCTTTAGTGAAGTCTTCTCATTAGTTCCTGTGTCTTTCATCTGCAGGGATAATGGGTTTTCTTAGCCGTGTCCAGTGTGTTCAGTTTAAGGCCAAACAGATGGTACACATTTCGTTTGTGATATGTGTTCTTGTCTTCACATCAGGATCATTGCAATGAGATGTCTAAAAAATCCTGAAAGATTTAATGCCTTAGATATTGTACCAGGTGTATTGAGAAACTGACCTTTAAATGAGCATCAGGTGTAGACTTACATGCAGAAATGATCACATATACCCCTGACCATATGTGAGAATAAAGAAAAGAGACGTAAAATAGTCATCTCCTCAAGGAAGAAGTACTTAATAAAACCAGCTTGTGATTGATCTTAATTTGTGATTTAATCTGCCTCTCAGACAATTAATATGTCTTGTGTCATTAAATAAATGATTAACACCACTATTAAAACTTAAATTTTCAGCTAACATGCATTTTAAGATACCCAATTACCGGTCGGTTTATTTATATTGCTCTGTTTATGGAGGTTCTTCAGCATCTGTCAGCAATAAAAGTGTTCTGGTATTCTACTTTAACTTGCAGAGTTTGTTACAAGTTGTTGCTGTTGAAGAAATTATAACTGAAGAAATGATGACTTTGGAGGCAAGAATTACAGAAGCTCTATGAGGTGCCGATCCAGCCTCTGAACTCTGATGTGTCATTTGATTTACGAAAACACTTTGCTGAAATGCAGCATCACAGTGCAGAAACATTTAAAGCTGAAGTGCTTGATGGTTTATAGGCGTCCCTGGGCCCAAAATCTATAATTATCTTTCAGCATAACAAGAAGTCTACCTACTCTGTGCACCCTGACAGGAGGTTTTGGTGGCTTGTATGTGTTTTCAGGCAGGCGGTGGTGGTGGGGGTGAATATGTGATTGACAGCTGTAATAACCAACCGCTCTAAAGATTCACTCAGGCATGAATCTACTGATCTATTCAAGCATCAACACAGAAGCTTGGAAAAGTGCTTTATCTTTTCCAAAGTAGCACAAGTCATTCATGTTTATATGAAGTCCTTTGATTTGGACTTTGAAGAAAGAGCTGCAGATAGAACGACATCCCCCCCCCGATTATGACATTCCCCCTCTCTCGCAACAAATCGGGCCACAGTCCAATTCTAATTCGAGTTGTGTGGATATTACATTTGATCTAATGTGGTTTATACGTCTTGTAACAAAGATATACCTGGCCAGTACCTCTGCCGGATTAAAATGGTTGTTCTCTTATAACATACAGTACTTTTGATTGTCTGATGTTTTAAGTCTTGCTCATGCACACAATAATCTCTCAAAATTCCAGTATTTAATGTTTCTGCACATTTTTTTTTCATCTTATTATCAGATTTTTTCATGTCCATTGTACACTTATCGGTCATAACATTATGGCACTGACAGTGTTATTAATGTTGATTATCTCATTCCAATGGGACCCGTCAGTGAGTGATATATTAGGGAGCAATTGAACATGTGGACCTTAACGTTGATGTGTTAGAAGTAGCAAAATGGACAAGAGTAGGGATCTGAGACACTTTGACAAGGAAGAAATTATGATGTACAAATCACTGGATCAGATCATCTCCAGATGTTGTTGTTCACTCCCAGTGTAAAGTGGTTAGTATCTACCAAAAGTGTCTAAAGTACAACCAGATCTCAACCAATCCAGCATCTATGGGAGCAGAACATGATTACCACCTGTCTAATATTGTGTAGATCCCCTTTTTCCACAAAAACAGCTCTGATCCAAGGCCTAGACTCCACCAGACCGGTGTGCTGTTTTATCTGGACCCAGAGGTTAGCAGCAGATCCCTGAAGTCCTGGAAGTAGAGAGGTGGACCTCCATGGATCAGACTTATTTTTCCAACACCTCCCACACATGCTCAATGATCCTGAGATTTTGGATATCCTTCCGTAGTCTATTTTTGGTCGGTACTAACCACTGCAGACCAGGAACACTAAACAAGACCTGCAGTTGTGGAGATGCTCTGACCCAGTCATCACTGTTACAATTTGGCCTTTGTCAAAGTCAGTTCATTACTTTGCTCATTTTCCTGCTTCCAACACATTACCTTCAAGGACTAAATGTTCACTATATCCAACCCAGTGAAAGGAATTATTGAACTGAAATAATCAATATTGTTACTAGTTTTCCTTTCAGTGGTCAGTTATGGCTGGTTGGTCTTTATCGCTGTAGTTGTTTAACCCTTTTAATAAATACAGACAAAATTCTCTGTATCGAAGGCTTTTGTATTGAATTTCTACAGAAAATAACAGGTTGGTTAATAATGATTTCCAATCCTGTATTTGCAGAAAGTAACTGTTGGTCAAAATAACAAAAAATGGTTACTTCGGTTTGAACTTTGGAAGAGTTCAGAAATCAATATTTGGTGGAATAGCCCTGATTTTCAATCATAGTTTTCATGTGTCTTGCCAGACTCTCCATCAGTCTTCCTCATTGCCTTTGGCTGTTTTATTTCATTCCTGGAGCTAAAATACAAGCAACTTTGTTTGATGGACTGCAGCCATTCATCTTCTTCGGGATCACATGCTGGAGGTTTTCAATGGGGTTCAGGTCTGATGTGTTCGTAGTTGTGTTTAACTTTGGAAAAGTATATATTTGGATAAAAAGCAAAGTGCAGATCCAAATGCATTCTGTAGGAGTTTGAGGAGTGAGTTGACAGAGATGTATGAATAAGACAGTTTCTGAGCAGTTGATTATTTTCTGACAGCTTTTGACAGACAGACCCTCAGAGACCAATTAAGGGCAGAAGTCAGATGTCACTTATATTCTCAAAACATGACAGTTCTTGCAAACACCCTTCTAACCGCTGATGCTTTGATGCAGTGATTCAGCACGCGTTAGCATATACAGTGTGTTTATACATTTTCATTTCTTCCGTTTCACATCCATGTCCCAGTGTACAGTTGTCTGCATGTTCACGCAGTGTCTACTTCATGCCGTCACTTGAGAATTAACCACCATTTTCAGGGCATTTTGATAACTGTCAGGCAGTGACAGTTTTGTCACTTTCCCTAAACTCTTGAAACAGTTTGTCATCAGCGCTGACTGACACTTAAGACAAGCCCAGGAACCCAGCAGACAGACAGCACACTGAGGCTTCCATAAACCTGAAAGTTTAGACTTTACTACCACTGATTTGTTTAGTGATGACGGATAGAAATATAATAGGTTAAGTTTCATGGAGAGATAAGTAGCAAGAAGAAGTAATGCTATTAAAATTCTATAAAATTTGCATTAACTGCTCTAAGCATAATACAAACACACACATAACACATAATATTCATACAGTATGTGATCGGAAGAGAATAGCATAAATATCTACATTGATGTAGTATTCTGGTTCATGACATTGTTGTGTTATCTTGTAATATGGAATATTACATAAATGTACTGTGCATAGCCTCATATTTTAGTTGAGAGATTAGCGTCTTATGTTATTTTACAGAATCAGTATTTATTGTTGCTTTTAAATTTTTTAACCGACAGACTTTAGCGGGTTTTTATAAATGGTTTTATGTCTGATTTTATCACTTCAAACACTGGGTCTCCTCAGGGCTGTGTACTTTCACCTCTCCTTTTTGTAATGTACACAGACAGCTGTAGGTCTGTTCAACAGTACAGTTACCTGGTGAAATTCTCAGATGATACTGCCTTGCTATCACTTCTTCCGGGTACAAGCAGAAGCCACGGCCCTGCTCTGACATCATTTGTGCAGTGGTGTGACGAGAACCTCCTTGACCTGAACGTGACCAAGACTAAGGAGCTGATTATTGATTTTAGAAAGGAAAAGTCTGAGTCTCAACCTAGTAGTATTCATGGTGAGGACGTCCAAATTGTGGACTCGTACAACTACCTTGGTACTTTGTTTGATTCTCATGCTCAGATTTGACAAAAACACAGCCACTGGTCAAGAGAGGTAGACAAAGAATCCACCTGCTGCGGAAGCTGAACTCTTTTAGCGTTTCTAAACCTATTTCATGTAGTTTTTACTGTTCTTTTATTGAAAGTCTTTTAACCTTTTCTTTTACTTGCTTTTGTGATGGGCTGTCTGTGAAAGACAAAAACAGTCTCAGCAGCATCATTAGGGTCTGCTCCAAAATTATAGGAGTTCAACAAAAAGACATGAATTCGTTATAGAAGAAGCAGTTGGTGCAGAAAGCCAGGAGAATCCTAAAACAACCAGACTACGTCCTCAAAGACAGATTCACCCTAATGCCGTCAGGGAGAAGATACTACACGCCTCAGAGGAGAGCAAATAGACACACAAACTCATTTATTCCCTCTGCCATAAGGCTGCTGAATGAGTTAGGGTTGTAGGGTGCCTGTTTATTTATTTACTGTTACTTACTGTTTTTGACCGCATTAAGCTGCTTACACTGACAGTGTGTGTTTGTGTTTGTGTATGTGTATGATGATGATGATGTCTGAAATGTCAATGTCTGAGCTTTCTTTTTTTTTTTTTTGTATACTATGATCCACTGAAACTGTATTGGAGACTGTTAAACGGAATTGCCCACTGTGGGATAAATAAAATAATTTATCTAAAATATTTGACAAAATTAAATGCCAGGCTTAGAGTGTGTTAAAAATCACAAGTGTATGTAAATCTTTACTCTGTTTGGAAACTGCTCCTGGATTGATCCTCAAGCATCATAAAACCTAATAATGCTAAACATTTACACACTGTTCAACTGCTAGAACAATATTTTCATCAAACCCTCCAGTCAGACTAGTATGCAGGGAATATCTACCAAGTGTAACACTGAAAAGAGGTACTGCAAACTTGACCAAGATCACTTAAAACACCAGTGGTGAACTATTGCTCATACTACAGCTGTTAGTAAATTGTAAAATAAGTGCTATAGCATAACCAACAGGTGACAATTGTGTGAATGATTTTGGTGACATAAAGCAATATAGGGGTGAAGTCCCTGAAGCTCCAACATATTGTATTTTCATTTTGTATGAACAAATGTTTGATCATCTACTGCATCTACGACACCGTTTTCTCATGTGGTTCCTCACAGGCCTTCATCTTGTGCTTACTTCTTATAAAAGTTTCATCTGTGCCACCAAGATTTAGAAAAAAAAAAAAAAAAAAAAGGTCAGTTTTGGGATTCCTTAGTTCAGCTCTAAAATGAAGCCGGTGCAGAAATATGTGGAAGTGCGCTGTTCCAGCCTCACTTGACTCCTGCACACATTGAACTCCAGACATTCAATTCAGAAATTCAAAGTGATTATTCCCATTTTACTAAGTCAGCCAGCTAGTGTTTAGTATTTACTACCCACTGACTCCTGGCCAATGGAAATGGCCCTTAATCTCACATATTTTCCCCCTGTTGTCCAAGTATGGTGCTGCTACTCACACTAGCGTCTGAATTTCGTGTGAATGTTCGGTGGCGGTCGGAGGGGCCGTTGGCGCGTATTGGCAGCCACGCTTCCGTCAGTCTGCCCCAGGGCAGCTGTGGCTACACACGTAGTTTATCACCACCAGAGTGTGAATGTGTGATTGAATGAATAATGGATCCATTGTACACGCTTTGAGTATGCATTAGTAGAAAAGTGTTGTATAAATCTAATCCATATTATTATTACTGCTAGCGCCAAGCACCAACACAGCAGCAGCCAAATCTCAAACTACTGCTTCAGAATGGCACTTCAAAAATTAATGGGTTGTGTCGCTGTTCCTGTCTATGGGTACCACAAAAATAGTTAAGTTAATCAACTATAACCTGCAGGAGCATGTATTCAAGTTGCTAATCTTCTGCTGAGGAAATAAAATAAATTCACATCTCTCTGCAGTAACTGATAGATGTCCTGGGTATAGATGTTCAACTCTGCACACTTTTACTTTACATTGATGCTTAACAGAAAACATCATGCTGGTTAACTTACGTATGTCAGTTCTATAATTGATGTTATTCACAGAATAGTTAAAATATATTCACGTCTTTATGAAATTGTGGAGGTGCAAGACAGACTATCCAGAACTGCTGCAGTCTGTCACCTCCATTAATCCAACAGCTTTTGAGCCGCCTATCATCACTACAGGGGAATTTTCCTCACCTGATTCCCGCCTGCTCGCTCATGTTATTCTGTATCACTTTTAACTCTTGCTGCATTGACAACTTCATAATAATCTCCTCGATGAGGCCTATTTTTTGCTCTGACAGCCTTCATTTTTCTGCCTCTTCAAATCACGCATCAAGTTAAAGTAATTATTGTGAATTGATTTTCAACAAATTAAAGTCATGGCCTATCGTGTTTCTCCTTAAATGATTGTGTCTGGTTGCAGCCATGAGTCACAGCCCACTGCTGTAGTTACCTCTCCCCTCTGTGCACCACAGTGCTTTGTAGGCCGTTAGTGAGCAGATGGAGTGCTGCAGGGAAAAGTATATCTGATAGTGAGCCGTCTATCTATGCTGCGTTAGCGTAGTGCGTTGAGTGGAACTCTGTGAAGAAGAGAGCTTCACTTGTGGAATATTCCAGAGTTAAAGAGAAATGGTTTAACTCAGAAATTTAGAATGGCACAACCACCGCTTAGAAGGTAGGAAGCAGTTTTCATTTTTATCTCTTTATTCTCCTTTTCAAACACCTTTCTGTATTCATTAGAGTTGGATGTAAAAAAAAAAAAACTATATCCTGATTCAAATATGATCTATATCTGTACCTCTCTATACATCCTTTTTCCTGTGAATGCCTGAAGCTTGAGCTTTAACACCATCATTAATCTAAAAAAACAAAACAAAAACAAAACATATTAGCACCTGTTGGTCAGGTTAAATTTTAAAAAAAATCACTATTTGCAACTAAAAATAAATGTATCTGAAGTTAAAAATATATTCAAGAGCATTAAATATAATTTTAGGACTTAAAGCGGAACCCAAGAATTCATGGTGCATTGAAGTGCACCGTGTAAACAGAAATCGATGTATGAATAACCACAAAAGTTAGTCTAGGGAAAGACTTGTATGTTTTCTCAGTTTTCTTTTTTTAAATACATCAGTTGTGTGTCATTCCTTTCTTGATCAGGGTTTCAGCGCTTTTAATAATTTGATACTAAAATCATAATATGTGATTCATTTCTAGCCCTAATATTTCATAGTTACACTATGAATTTAAAGATCAATTATACAGTCAATACTATATGACATGGAATCATTCTGGACAATTTAACTAACTACTTAATTCGTCTTGTAGCAATTAGATTTTATTATTTTGTTGAATGGTTTGGCAAACTCAAAATGCTTAATGTTGCCAACATTTTGTCCATTGGTGCAGTGGTAGTTGATGTGTTTTCTCTGGGTGTGTTGTGCAAGCATCCCCAAAAAGACCTCACATTGTTCCACAGTGATCCTAACATACTGTGTGAATGCTACAAAGCAGATAATTCACATTGTACTGTTGTGTACTCTGGAATTTCTGTTAGTCCAATACTGCATTTTCTCATTATATGGATGAGAAACGACTCTCCTATCAGGTACACATTATGAGATTTTAAGCTTTTCCATATGAATGTTGTGAAATATACCATTGGTCACGGTTTCAAAACGGCGTCAGCGAGGTGACGGATGGCCGCTGTCACAGTCTTATGGCCAAAGACTGAATTCTGACATGTGAAAAATGCTGGATGACCATTATGTTTAAGGACTTAATGTCTCAGGAATAACTAGAGCATATCTCTTGAGATTTAGCACAAACTATGACTTGGACTTCCAGAACTGATTGGACTTGGATGGCTAGAGACCAAAAGTTTTTGCCCGTAATTTCAGATTCCAGATGAGGATTCAAGGATATGAAAGCATTAGACGGAAAATATAGAATTTAGATACAGTACATCCGATTGGAGATTGAAATATTCTGTTTTCTCAAATTGAAAATGTACATTAAAAAAACATCTGGGTGCAAATGCATCTGTTTTCTGTGTCTATATACAACTGTGCATCCTGGGAAAAGCTGGAAAAAGTTTAATTTGTTGTGTTTTATTGTCTTGCTTGTTGCGTCAACATTGCATCATAACTTTGTCATAACTTTTACAATACCGTCTCTCCAGGTGAGCGTTAACATGTGCTGTGCTACCCATGAATGTAATCACTGTTCTACAGGTCTACAATAGCCAGTGTTTTGTTCATCTTTCCTTCCTTCTTCTGTAATCTAATCCCCTCCGTCAATCTTTACACCCCTCTTCTTTTAATTCTGTGTGTATTTCAGATCTGCGTAAGCAAATGGAGAGCTCTGAGCTAAAGAACCAGAGGCTGAAGGAGGTCTTCCTTAAGAAAATCCAGGAGTTCCGCACAGTCGCCTACGTCCTGACCGGATACCAGATCGACATCACTACTACGAACCAGTACAGACTCACCTCAGTCTACGCAGAGCACATGGACGACTCCCTGCTCTTCAAAAAGGTACAAACCCTTGATATACTGACACAGGCAACATGGAGACCGGTTAGAAAACAGCTCTTCTAATGAGATACTTTCTCGTTATTTTATTATATGACACTATGAAGCATTTGTTCTATTGTGCTTTTTGAGATTTGCAATCAGAAAAATTACGACACGTACACAACTGCTATTTCATTGTGAATTTGACAGTGTATTGTCCGATCAACTTCCTTTGAATTGTACATACACATCTATTCAGCCGTTCAGGCTTAAAACACAGTCCACAAATCTGGGATGGTGACACTTTTGGATGAGTGATAATGTTAAAACTGTGAATTAAGGTGTGATGTGAAATGGATGGTATCAACAAATGATTGCAAGGCTTCACATTAACCTTTTCAACCCACTGGCCAAACAGTTACTTTTCAACTGGCCCACATATCAAGCCTACTATTTTTGGTTTGGGCATATTCAAGGGATGTGGTATCGTTAGTGTATATGTGAATTTCGGTGTCATTAACCATGAAAAAAATAGAACAATTGGCATGGCGAATGGGTTGTTTTTATGCATCTTTTATATTGAAAAAATATTATGCATTGTTAGTTATCATGAAGGTCGATAACCGATATTTGGAGCCAGTATTCGTTTGCTTTTAAATGAAAAATCTAAATTTGAATCATACAAACACCAACACTTAACTTTATTGTAAATGCTGTTCAGCATGTTTATTTTTCATTTAACAAAACTAAATCTGGGAACTCCCAGGCTCAGCAGCATATCATAAATTCATCTGAAAATAAACAAATAACTATATACTTTTTATATGTAAATAAAGGCATCATGCAGTTCAATATAACTGAAATGTTCTCACTTAAATTTAAATGAAATCACAAAAAAAGGAGGGACTTCCCAGGCACTCGTACACTGCAGTCCATCCATCTGCAATAAAGGTTTGAAAAAGAGATAGGGAGTTAAAAGTGGGTCTCATGCAGATGTATGCATTACACTCTATGCTTCATTTATTACAGCATTTGGAAAGCCTGTAGTTGGATTCTGTTAAAT
>JAPQRQ010000001.1:23650959-23671536 GCA_037367365.1 Apogon talboti
CACACACACACACACACACACAGAGCTTCCACTGTTGATTGGCATGTGCTGTGTAACCAATCAGATGGTGCTGTGGGAGGGACAATGCTCACGGCACAGAGAAGTGAGAGCAGACAGCTGGCTGCATCAGAGCCAAAATAACCCTGTTTTAAGTTTGATCCATCGTATTGGCCGTCGGACACTTCAAAAAGCTGATAAAGATAATGGTCAAAATGACGAATATCGAAGACGATAATCGGTCGACCCCTAGTTCCTTGTTAACATTTCATATTGGTGGTGGCCTGAACGGGCCAGTTAATCTTGAATTCTTTTGGCCCACACTGGCCCGGAGGCTGTAAAAACTGCATCGGGCCATCAGACCAGTGCCAATGTCAAGCCCTGGATTGTAATTAAGATTTGGTACCAAAGCGGCATCCAGCAAAGGCCTCGTCCTTCTGGGTCCAAGGATGTCAAGCTTGCCCTCAAATGCATGTGGAAATCACTGAAATTTCCAAAGAATACTGCACTGATATTTTTCTTCCATGAAACTGGAGGAGTAGGGTATGGGCCAAGGCGAACCCTTTACATTTTAGAGCAGATCTACATTAAGGATCTCACAATGGTTTTCTAACATTGTAAGGTAGTGTGTTTGATTGAATTACAGGACTATGGGGCTTCGGTGCAGGTATGTGCTCTTTGAGTGCCCTTCACCCACTCTTACTGTATCTCCACCATCCATGTTTCTGCCCCATTACACCATGTTATAGCTTTGTGCCTGACTTGACCGTGCACTGAGATGAACGCTCACAGCCGAGACTCGTGTGCTGTCAGTACTGAATCTGGGTGTACGTGATTGGGTTATTTATTACTTCATGAGTATGTAAATCTGTTTACACTGTCACCTGTCATGTCTTGATTTTCTTATGGAGACAAGATGCAGGTCCCTATATAGTAAACATGTAAATGTGAGGGATACGTGTTGTTTTAGGCTGAGATGCAGTGATTCGTTTTAGAGCAGATATTCATCTGCTCTAAAACGACATTTTCCCAACTGCTGGTGTTGGCTGAAGTTGGTGCTGCTAGTGGTCATTTATACTGTCTCCCAATTGAAAGTGACTTTGAGGGAAAATAATGAGGCTGTAAAGATAAAGCTTGAAGTTTTTGTAATTACTTTGAGTTTGTTGTTCAGTGATTCAGATTTACTTAAGTAAAACTAATAAATAAACTAATCCTAATACCTCCTAAACCCTTCTTTTCTGACAAATTTGCACAGAAATATATAAAAGCTGACTCTGTTTGTTCTTATGAATGCTTACACACTCCTGTGTTAAATTCATGCAAGAGAAAAAAAAAAGTACTCTGACTTAAAGGTCAGCTTCAGTATTTTTTTTTTCAACACATCTTCGCCTGCAGGAATTTTTTTCTGATCTTTTTAATTATTGTATACCAACCGTCTGACAGTGCTGTATCCTTAAAGGCTCTTGTGTACTATTATGTGTCCCCTCGAGCCAAGCATGACGTTACTTGAGCACCACAAAGACAACAAGATCATTATGGTTAACAAAAGGTAGTGTGAACAAACCATGCTCAACTAATGATTTGCCATTTCTAAGAGAAATGTCAAGGAAAATGCACAGCTCAGCATGCTGCTACTCAGTGCTCAGGGTTGACTGGGTCATGTTAGTCGGAGTGTTTACTTTTGATGTGTGGAATTGGCATCACCAAAAGGACCTCCAATCAGTGGTCATGTGAAATTATTGCCCGAAGTAACTCAATTGAAAAAGAAAAGACAAAGCATATTTTATAGTTGATTTTACAGAGGGATTTCCATATTCCTGCTTTGCATTCTCATATTATTCTTTTGAGAATGAACTCTCAATATAGATATGCTTCATGAGATTTTGGGCCCAGATGAAAGATAAGAAAACTTAGACTTTTACAGTGTCTTTAGTCACATGTCCAGAATGGTACTCCTCAGTCCGTCTCTCAGAGAGATGACCAACAGCTATGACTGAAGACTTAATTCTGATGTGTTAGAAGTTTAGGATGATCAACTCACAGTGTGACCTGCCCTGACTAACCAGCCAATAGGAATTTAGGATAAGATGATACAGAAACATAGCTGTTGCTCTGAACAATGCAACACATATCGTTAGCCTCATGGCGTAATGTCCAAAGTCATATTTTTTTCAGGTCATAGCCAATGATGAAAAATGAAGCAGCAGTGTTAGGAGAGTAAGATAAGATAAGGCTTTATTGATCCCACCATGTGGAAATTTCACAGTTAACAGCAGCAAATACAAAAATGAAGTGCAGGGAACACAGGCTGAACTAAGAACTGTTACATAGTCTGAAATTTATGCAGTCGTCACTGTTTGGCCAAAAATGTGACTTAGGCAATTATGCTAAGAGACTAACAATATGTACAGTATATGTACACTAAACAGTTAACTTTGCTAAAATGACCTTCCCAAGGTGTGCTCTTTTCTTCGATATCACATTCTCATACACTCTGGATTTTGTAGTAAATGCACTATGGAGGTATTGATTACCTCCACAGTGATGTAGATGGAGGACACATGCCGATAGCTTTATTCTTGTACATTGTGTGATGTTGCTGACAATTCGGAAGGTGTTATCATTTGCTCCCGGGTCATTCTTGTTACCTTAGAATGGCTCAGGAGCAAACTGTCATTCATGGAGTGGAAAACAAGAAAAAGTTCACACACCGGTACAGCCCCTGTAATAGGGTTTATTACAGCTGTGACGTTTCCAGCACTGTAGCTTTTCTTCAGAGTCTGCAGATTTTTTCTTGTTTCACTCCTGTTACATTGATTATCCGACGCCCAGCAAGATTGTTCACTACTGGAAAGTCTTGGCTCTTCGTTCACAGAGTGTGCTATTGTGCACCACATTTTTACAGTAGCTCAGAACAGACTCCTTCTTATATTTCACTGTTTACCCCTCAGCCAACTTCACGCTGAAGGGGTAGTGTAATTGTTTTGTCATCTGTCTGTCTGTCTGTCCATTCTGGCCGAGGTGTGTTAGTGCACAGCACGTTATTTAAGCAGGTGGCGTCTAGTGCTAAGGCATTACTGTCACCTATTTGGGTGTGGACCAGAGGTCATATGCACTCAACTAAAAAGCCCAGAATGAACAAACACTGACTTTATCAAGATACTGTCACATTTCTGCAGCCACTGTAAGGGAGGGTTGGGGGTATTTAGTTGTTTGCAAGCTTCACCACTATATGTCACTAAAAGTCTCATAATGAAGCTTTAACGGGTACCTGAAGTGGATTTTCATTGCTAGCTATTTAAAAAAAAAAACACGAATAATACTAGTGGTTCTGTCAGATAACTTAAGTTATAGCCCGTTTTCAAGTACGCGCAAGTCACTGCTCCACCAGTCAGGCATGGTCAGTGACATGCACAAATAGAGACACAGACTTGCTGTATTGTCTGATTACCTGTGCTATGATGGACTGGTCACTGACCCCGTGCAGCAGACACCAGTCTAACATGACACATTATCAGCCAGTGCTGGGTCGTGTCTCTAGGACAGTGGTGGAGTATAAAGCTTATGGCTGCACAAACAACAAGCCCGAGCACATGCTTTCAACTCAATCTCGCTCACTGATTGCTGCTTGTTTACTCACACTTGATCACCCGGAAACAACGTGGGTACGTCACTTGCGGCCGGCAGTGGCTGCTCCCCATAGGTTCTGCCCCCACCCGTAATTCACGTAATAAAAAGGTCCAGTGTGGTGCATTTATGGAGATTTTTTTTTTACTGAATTTGTAATACACAAAGCACAATTAACTTTGTAAGCATGATCAGTACAGATACATTTTAAGTCTCCTCGAAATTACTTGACTGTCAATGTAATGTCCTCTAAACACATGGAAACCCCACTTGTGCGAGGTAGAAAGTGTTGTCTGGGCATTGTCACAGGGCCAGGCTGCATTAATCGATCAGTGCTCCCCATACACTCATTGAGTGGGCTAAATAAAACCTGTCTGTGTTTCTATCCCTTAGCTGTTGAGCAAATCTTTTCCTTAAGTAGCTTTACAGTGAAAACATCCTGCTCTGCTGCCTTCACACTCACCTCTTTGTCTCTCTCCTTCCCTTTCTTCTGTTCTCTCCATCCTGGCCCTGCCACATTTCATATTCTTTATCTCTCTCCACTCTTCTTTATCTCTCCCTCTCTCACTCTGATCCTGAGTGAGTAGCAGCGGCTAATCACTGTGTTGCCGCTGTTGTTGTGTTATGATAGGGGGCCTCTAGCTAGAACAGAAAGCGTGAAGAATCCATACTGGAAAGGTAGAAAGTAGCTTTATTATCTTGGCAGGGTAATTATCGTGGTCAAGTGTTCGATGATGGCGGCTGGTCATTATTGCCTCGCTCAAGGACCCACTGGAATGTATGTGTAAGCGGGAAAACAACAGGACAAAAAGAAAGCGGAAGGGGGTGTGAAAGTGCATGAAGTGTCTGTTTTTTTCCTTCTGGTGTGTCCAATCTGCTCCGTCAAACCCACCTGCGACCCCGCCAGAAGAGATAATTCACTGTCAATATTTATTAACCTCAGACAGCATGTATACCACACAGACACACACACCCACAACTCCCCCCTCACACACACACACACACACACTTATAATACCTTCATAGTGTGCAGTGTCACACTCAAATGCCCACATACGTACTCCGATTGCAACACTCTCCATCACACCATGCTTGAGCAGGCAGCGGCCCCGACCCTCCACCCCCCACCTCCTGTATCGGCTGCACATGCATACAGATGCACAGAGACACACATTCACACGAGAAACAGATGCTAACACCTGCAGTATTAGTATTCAGGCTGCTCACCAATGTCTGAGTGTGTATGACACACACGGCTGGTGGCATATGGGAGCAGAGAGGCCTGTACTACTAATGAAATGGGACACTCACACAGTGTGCATGCAAACACGTACAAACGGAACTCCCACACTTAACCCTCTGAAACCCGCGGGCCATGTTCAGCATCATAACTGCACTGTTTCCCCATTAAACCAGGGAAATTATATAACACAGGCTTTCCAGCAAGTTCCTGCATGTTCATAAAAGCCATTTACATCTATTATGGATGTGCATCTTCATGAGTGTGGATGATGTAATATGATGCATTGTCATCAAATCGATGAAGATATGCTGCTTTGGAAATAATTATTGGAGTTTGTTGATAATATAGTGAAAAACCAACATATGTCATAAACTTGACTTATAAAGCCATTTCAGGTTTCTAGTGTTGCAAATGTGAGGCAGAAATGTGACAAAATTAAATGTTTACCTAATATATTTTTTATTAAATATGTAAAGACAAGGATAAAGACACAAGGTCCTCAATAGGAAGTAACATCTACTGCTGGAAAAAAAACTTGAACGGATTAACTGAATGTTGAAGGCCTGTTCTGCTGAATTTCTACAGAAAATTACAAGCAGTGTGACATATGTCCAAGGTTGTGAATAAACTGGGTTGAAAGATGATCAGCGTGATACAATTACAGTCTGGGTTTTATCTGGTTAATGCCTTTTCAGTATTTTAATCATTCATGCCAATGCATCAGTGTGAATTCTACCACCTCTAACTTCCATCGGTGAATTAATACATAGAGTTGTAAAAGGTTTTTGTTGTGTATCTGTTTGTGCTGTATGTATATCAGGTCAGATCATGGATGTACTATGAGAACTGGATACTCAGAACTGTCACCTTTACCTCCAGTGGCAACTTGAGCGACTGCACCAAAAAAGCCCTTGTTGCAGAGAAAGCTCATATGCTGATGTTTCAATAGATCCTTTGAAGACAAATAAATACTATTATTTTATATTAAATACAGTTGCAATAACTGAGATGTGTTTTATTCATAGACTACAGAGGAGATGATGTTTGGATTACAGATGTTTTAGGTCATTAGAACACTATTTGTTCAGCAAACTATGGCCAGACCTACAGTATTCATGGTAATGTGTGTGCTTTGCTTTCCCTGTAAGCCATACTGACTATGTAGCATGGTGAAGTAACATTTCCAGGTACATATCCAAGCACCCCATTTGGGTGGATGGTATGCCAGCTGCTACTGTAGTACTCTAGTGCACTACTGTAATGCTCAAGGATGTGATGTAGCAAGAAAAAGAATGCCCAAAAGACAAAACGAACAGAAGTAGCCAGAAGGTTTGTTACTGTGGTTTGTACTTTTGATAGGCCAGTATTTGTTGTTACAGGGAGAAGAGGTCTTTACTGAATGACATAAACAATCAGCTGGAGTTACTGAGTACTGATCTGTGGAATTTGTAAACTTGATGATGATGTGGAAAAAAAAAACTTAATAAGACAAAATGTATGTAAAAATGTCTTAATGTGGTATTTAAGTGATACACAGGAGTACAATCCACATAACATGCATAACCCACAGCGAGTTTAATCTAACTCATAAAGATATAAGGTTAACTAGTTACAGGATGAAACAAGACTAAGTGTAAAAAAAAAGGGAGATTCTGGACAGGAAGCACAGAAGTCTTTACGAATAGGATTCTAACGTTATTCACCTCAGCTACAGGGTTGCCAGATAATCCTGCTAATATGCCCCTCTAGCAGAGGCACTCAAATCCCCCTCCTATGATGTAAGCCGTTTAACCTGCAACTGTCATATTTTCGCGCTCTCCTTTCACATGCATTCATTATGTTGCACTTATTCAGACGATTATTTCTCCCTTTATAGACATTCCCATTGTAGGGATAGTAATGGCTCCAGAAGCGAGTCAATTCCCTTAGACGGCCATGGTAAAATGTCAGACTTTATAGCAGACATAAACATGTTTGCACCCTGGTTAAAAAAAAAAAAAAGCCTGTAGATAATTTCGCCATTCATGATAGCTGAATTAAGGGGAGTTTTTATTTAACTCACCCGTTTGAATTTATTAAGGCTTTTGTTTTTGCGTAATTGAGGGTGTTGCTGCTGTTATAGACACATGGATACTTTAACAGCTAGCTCAAATGCTGCGCTGGACTTTAGGAGCTTCTATTTATGGAAAAAACAGTTTTCTTTCCTTTAGGGTTGTGTGTAGGAGATAAACTAAAAATACTGGCAAAGGATTTGTGTCAGAAATGTTTCATGAAATGTACCTTTACTAGGGCTGGACAATACACCAACATTAAAGAGATTTAACAAAGTTTTTGCATATTAAGAATATAAACATACCTAAATCATAAAATTTCTAGTATAAAATCTGTTTGTAGTATACGTATACAGTGTTTCTCCTATTATTGCTTATTTGTGGTGCTTTGATTTACAGTATAAAAAGTGTCCATTTTATTTAAACATTTCAGTTCCGTTTTTTTAAATTATTTTTGTCTATTATATCTATGTATGGCATGCACTTTTGCTAAAGAAAACTATTTTGAATCATCTTTTGGGTGGAAATGATGTTGACCAATTGAAAATTAATTACAATTGTGAATTGTCCATAACACTGAATATATTCTTTTAAAGGACATACTGCCCAGCCCTAACACATACTTTGTCACAGTAAAAGACTTGGTGCACAAGTTTGCTACAATTGTTAATTACAGTCTTATTTCAGTATTACACATTACATATATGTTTACATTGTACATAGTTGACAGTACTGTACACCACTGTACATGTTAATATTTTAAGTCAAATGGCCACTTTCATGCAGTTGTTGATGGCATGTGAAAATATACTGATGTTTAGTCTTTTTTTGTTGTTTTTTTAATGCAGTTACCTTTTGGTTGGTGAATATTCCCAACTGTGCACAGTTTGATCATGAAGTTCTTTTTCAGATAACTTTCTACACTTCAAAGGCAATAGAAGTCTCATTATGTTGTTTGATACATTTTGTAGAATATAGTCAGAAGCTGAAATGTGTGTCAACAGTCAGCCTTTAGAATAGGAGATCAAAAGTTGCAAATGTCAAAGTTGACTTTAATGGTGTTGTTTCATGCTGCTGCAAACAATAACCCTTGTGGTGCAGAAGCTTAGTAGTCACTTTTAGAAAATGTAGAGAGCTACTGATTGTCAATTAAAAATGGATTAATGCAGCGTTATGTTAAATGATTCTGATGGAATATTTTAAAATGTGCAGAAAATGTTTGTGTATTAGATATACATGGGCATGTGTGTAATTTATATTTTTAGCTCACCCCTGGGTGAGAGGGCTGATTAGCATCTCTGATTAGGTATTTATGAGGCTGTGCTAATCAGTGAGATAAACACCTTAGCTGTGTGCGTCTTAGTTATTTGAACAATTTTCTTCCAGAAGATTCAAGTTGGAAGAAGGTACTGTTTACACTTGACAACATTAACATTTGCCTGTTTAGAAATACACAAAGTCTAAAAAGTCAGTCTGACATTCCAGGCAGTTGAAAAAGTAGTTTTTTGGTTTTTTTAATGGTCTTTTTTTGCCATTAGTGCTCATTTTGGCGTTATTTGGCAAAAATTCTACAGTCACCTTTGAGTATATTGTAATGCAAGACTTCGACAATCGAACTCATGATAGACGTTTTTAGACATGTTAAATGTATGATTGACAGCTTTAATTCCCAATCACTGTTAAGATTCCCTCCGACAGCTCTGCTTTATTTTTTTCCAGCATTGTCAAACTTCAGCTGGTCATCTACAGTGACAACAAAAAGTGAACCTTTAATAATGTACTAGATTTCTATATGACTTGGCCAAGTCACATATTCAGATAAGCATAATCTTCTTAATCCATTACCGAACAGAAAGTTCTAATATTCCATGTCTTTATTCAACATACTGTAGCTATTAAACATTCATACCACTGCTGGAACCCTTGGGTTTAATAATTGGTTGAACTTCCTTTGGCAGAAATAACCTCAAAGTGCTTCCTGTAGCTGCTGATCAGACCTGTTACAGCTCTTTGATTTTGGACCATTGCTCCTTACACAACTGTTTCAGCACAGCCATATTCTTTGGATGTCTGTTGTAAATGGATGTCTTGAAGACATTCCACACTATCTGTATTGGATTCAAGTCTGGGCTCTGACCGGGCCGGATTTTGTTTTATTGAAGCCATGCTGTTGTAGATTTACTTTGATGTTTAGGGTCATTTTTCTGCTCCAGCGTCCATCTTCTACTGAGCTTCAGCTGGTCGACAGCCACCCTGACGTTATCCAGTAGGATACGATGATAATCATGGGAACTCATTTGACTAGTGGTCCAGGCCCTGATGCAACTAAACAGCCCCAAATCATGCTCATCAATGCTTCCTCCACCATACTTCATCCTTGCCATGACGTTCTCATGTTGGAATGCCATTCCCTTTATACACCATACATACTTCTTCCTGAACAGTTCAACCCTAGTATCATCAAATCCACAAAACAGTTTTCCCCGCTGTGGAGTGTCAAAGTGCTCTTTGGCAAATGTTAGAAATGCAGTGATTTTTTTAAATTTTTTTTTTATTGGTGTCCTGCCATGGACACCATGCCTGTTTTCAAAATGTTCACATATTTATTCTTGCCACTGCATATTTATTTTTAGACTTGTGAGTTGGACTGAGAGGAGAGAGCTGCAAACGGATGGTACATAAATAAGATCATACAAAGTATCAAGGCTCTCTACTTATTGGCTCATTGTTTGGTTTTGAGAGTTTATTAAGTGTTACTTAGTGTTTTCCCATTACAAACACGTTAGGCTGAATAATAATCATTTGAGTTGATAAAACCAAAAAGAAAAGTCATATAAAGTCATATTTTGTTGGTACCAGCTGGTGTTTTGTCAGTAACTTTGCCCTATCCCAACCATCTGTACTCTCCAAAGGTTGTCTTACACAAACTCGGTGAAAAACCTTCACAGCTTTTCAAGGTTTGACAGCTCTGTGCTGGGTCTAAACTAAAGCCACAGCACACTGTGGCATCCGCTCTGCAAATAGTCTGTCATCGAAGTTTGACTTTACTAGATATGTCCCCTGCCTCTGAATGAGTTTCCAGAGGTGATCATGTTGGTAGCCATGCATTCTTAATGTGTATTCAAATCACAGACACAGAATAGAATGGTCACAGCACAGGGAAAACTTACATAGCATTGCAGCAACATGTAAATAAATCAAAGTAAACAAAACATTTTACAGACAATATATAACCTCTTCATTTTCATGATGATGTTGACAGTCATGATAATTGATACCTGCATTCATAAGAGTAAAGATCCTTGTTTGTGTGACAACTCAACAATGTTAAATTCTTAAATTATTACATTTGGGGTATTTATAATTTTTGCATAGGAAAAGTAATACACAGCAGTAGAACCTCTCATTATTAACTTATACTTCTATTTGCATGCTCTGTTTCAAAGCTCTACTTCTCATGGATGTCATATATCCCTTCAACATTGACATTTTGCTCCACAAAGTTATCAGTTCTGAAGTTATTTTCACCCACAGAGAAAACAGAGGTTTTGTCACTCATGTGTAAAGCAACAATAGTTTTGTTCAGGCTTTTACAGACATTTTAACCCCTTCGTAGATTGTTGATTATCTATAATTTCCGTTCAGTTTTATAAACCGAAGTGGCAAAGTAACCAGTGTAGCAGCATTTAATTTGAAAGTTTTTCAGAACTACGTTATGAAACCATAGTGTAGATAAATGTATTAAGACCGTGTTTCTCAGCCGTTTTGAACAAAGGTCCATTAACGGCATCTTGAGCCTCCTGTTGCCCCCCCATCCCCGAAAAAATTTGAGACAGGGGGGTATGTTATTCTAAAAGTATACCTCATCATTTCCCAAACAAATTTGCGACGGGAGGAGTATGTGCCTTCGTACTAATAGTCGGTAAGTCTGTGACCCCCCCTTCCCAGGAGAGTGTTGTTTAATTGGAATCTTCCCTGTGAGGCAACAACAAAACCAGTGTTTAGTTTTGATCATGAGATAATGTTAGAGACATGTAATTAGTCAAACGACGCAGTGCGTTTGTCATGCAGAGACTTAATATTGACCTGTGTTATTTTTTGTTTTAATTTGTCCATGAAAAAACTTTACCAGAGCAACTTTCGTTGAGTCAGAGCCCTGGAAAAAAAACAAAACGTCACATTATAGACAAACAAGTCTTACAAGTTGTGTCTGTGTAAGTAATCTCCCAAAGCAGACCCACTGCTGGGCGTACACACCTCTGCTATTGATTAGCTCATTAACAAATAAACAAACACACACACACACAGAGTTGTGCGCTCCACAGCAGAGACTAAAAAACTTCTAGACGTTCCCTATTGACTTTTTTTTCTCTTTTGCTCATTTTCCCTCTCTTCTTTTTCCTACCCCCTTTACTCCTTTGCTCTCTCTTGCTTTTCACTTCCTCGACTCTCCCCTCTGTCTTGCCATCCTAATGAAAGGAGAAGATAGAATCTCAGGGCCAGCTCATTAAAACATACTCCCAATTAACTGTCAAGCCTCTCACCAGAGATATGGAGGGGAAGAAAAAGAAAGGACGGAGCGGTGGTGGAGGATAGGTGATGAACACAAAGCATGAGGTTTGAAAGATGCCAACGAGTGTTCTTTAAAAAGCAAAACACTTTGTGTGTGAGTCAGTGTCTGAGTTTAGAGAATGAAGAGGACAGTTAATAAAGTACAGTTTATGAACACTGTCGAGTCTTAATGACCCAGTTTCTCTTTTATCCACCACTTGGGAATGATTAACGCCACGCAAATGTGTGTTTGCCTCTGAGTGGGGGTGTGTATGCGTGTGTGTAGAAGACAGATTGGAAGCCATCACTGCTTGAATAGTTCAGTCATTATGTTGTTACAGCTCAATTTTAAAGCACCACCTCGACTGTTAGGGTTTCCTCTGGCCACAGGGTCACTAAGACTTGAACAAGGCACTAACTTTTTTTCACCCAACATCCTCCTGGAACTGTTCCCAAAGAACAATCCAAGTCATTCCAAAATAAAGTTAGATAACCCTACATTATCAATAAGGGCATGGGTGTGTCTGTCAGTCGGTCCCTGTTACATGCAACATTAATTTTCTCAGCAATTTCAACAAGTCAGATCTACGTATAATTTGGTAACTTTGTAGTTTTCGGTAATGCTAGTGCAGCTCACAGAAGGTTAGTACAGGAGGTCCTTGGGTTATGAACGAGTTCTGTTCCTATGCAGGCAGCGTAACCCGAATTTCCACGTAAGTCGGATTTTACCCTTAATAATAATGGTCGCCACGGTCGACCGACTGAAGCCTAAGGCTTTACTGATGTTAGTCGGCATCTCGCCTTTCTCTGACCTTTTGATGATATCCAGCTTCGTCTCCATCATAATGGCTTTCCTCTTGGCTGGACCAGCATCGCCAGAAGATCCTGCTTTCTTTTTTGGGGCCATGATGTGAAAAAGGAGGGTGAAAAAGGCGAGGATACCGAGAAAATTACGGAGCACAAACACAGACACTCTACACTATGGCGTGACTGGAGACAAAATAGCGGACGAGACTCAGGCATCGTAAAGTCGAAACAGCGTAGGTTGAGTACCGCGTAACCCGAGGACCTCCTGTAATGTCACAAGGTGCACTGTACAGTTGAACTTAAATGAAACTGAATGACATTAGATGAGAAATGAGTGTATCATGTTAACCAAAATTGTTAAATCATCTGGTATGACTAGATTTACCTTTACCTACTAGATTTTGGTACATCTCTACTTTGAAGTGTGAAGGCGCTGTGTCCAGAGTCGTCTTTGTAGTCATCTTCATTTGCAAGTTCTTCAAACATCTTTTCAGATGAAACTACTGGTCAGATTCATTCAAAATTTTCTATATACCTTCCTTGGGACAATATCTACAAAGTGTGTTCACAGTTTTGAGAAATTTAGATTTTAGAATTTTTTTTGCCGAATTTTGAAATATTAAAAATATGCTTTTACTTTAATTTGCTTTATAATGGTCCATATTTTTATATTACAGTGCTTATTACACTGAGCAAAAATACAGTCATGGAAAAAAATTATTAGACTACCTTGGTGGAGAGCATGCCAAGACGCATGGCTGTAGTCATCAAAAACAATGGTTATGCAATCAAGTACTAACTCCTGTGTGTATCATGTGACTAAACAGACAGAAAAGAAAACATGGAACCTCTAAAAACACTATTTTTGTCAGTACAATGCCATAGCTATTGATGTAAGAACTTAAGTGATTTTGGTTATTATCAAGAAAACCATGAAAAATGGCTAGATATCAGCTCTGAAATTAAACTCTTAAAAGCTATTTTTGTTATCATTATATTTGTCCAAACAAATGCACCTTTAGTTGTACCAGGTGTTAAAATGAACAAGAAATCGAAGAAAACAAGGGTGGTCTAATAATTTGTTCCATGACTGTATAAACACACCATGTCACACATTAAATTTTAATAGCATTAGGTGTTGCACAATATATGAAATCGCACACAATTTATTTTGCTGATCAATGTGGTACACATTACTATCAGAACACAAAAGTGGCGTGTGGCGTTCAGGGACACTCGTGGACACGGTGGGGACTGGTTGAAAGACATCACAACTCGATATCTTGTGTGTCCACCGTTGGCTTCCCGTAGAGCGACACATCGTCTTCTCATCGAGTTGACAATATTGTCAATTGTGACCCATGAAATGTTATTCCACTCCTCTTTGTGGGCTACACGTAGCTATGGGATGTTATCCTGAACTGTTCCTGCATGATTTTTGACATGTGTGTCATGGTGACATCTGAGGAAATGTGACATTTTGAGGTGTCCTTTTATTGTCCCCACTATAAGGAGTGCCTGAATACTGTTAACACTGTTTGAGCAGCATCTGGACAGGCCACAGCTGTGTTGTGGGTGGAATCACTGGATCACTGAGCAAGTGTTCACTCACAGAGAAGGACACAAAGTTTGTTTACAAACCTAGAGAATTAACCATCTTTAACAATTATAAGTCATCATGAGCTCATGTTGGGCCGCGTGTCTTGTGTTACACAAATATTTACATGGTGCATTTATATTTTTGCTCAGTGTACATGGAAACAGTTAGAGATATCAAATCAATATAGTTATATTGAGCACTGATAAGAAGTCAAATATCGACTTTCATTTAGTTAGTTGAGTTATCCTCCAGTGAAAGTACCTCCCACCTCTGGAAGATTGAGCTGCTGCATCACAGGACTCACTCACATAGCAGCAGAACCTGACAACCTCGCAAATTCAAGTTGTTATTGATTATTGGTAGAATATGCCTGTGAGTTACAGGGCCATTGGTCCTATTTTTGGTAACTGTGATGTAACCGTGGTTATTAAGTCTCCTTCCTGCCTCTGATGAAGTTTACGTTAATGAGCTCTTCTGAGTGAAACTATGCCAGATGTCTGTCAGTGACTGTCTGCTCTAGAGTCCTGGAAGGCGTTGGCAGTGTGGGTAAAGCTGGAAACGGTCGCCGGACTTCCATCTTAACAACGACAGTGTGACTTAGATGATGCTTCACTCTAGGATGAGGAAGAATTCAATACTTTTATTGTTGATGCTACAAGCTACTGTATTAAAAAAAGACAATATCCCAGTCTTAAAATGGGGAACAGGATGTCAACCTACAAAACAAATATCTGAATAGATAAATATTTGTCTCCATCTCAGGACTCATTAGTTAGCACGTAACCAACAACAGTAATGTTACTGTTACAGTCTAACATTATCATTAATGCTGACAACCCTGTCTCATTGACTTGATTTCCCCGTTGCACTGCTCTTGTGGGTCATTGGCTGAAGGTTCAGATTCTGGCTTTGCTGTGCGTTTTATTTGCCATCACTCTGACAGTTGACACCAGCGGTAATGCTTATGCGTGTTTGTTGTCAAATGTTGTTTGTCAATGAGGTCATTTGCATTGTCATCACTGCTCATTGCAACATTAGCAGGGTTGTTTTCTCGACTCTCGCCTGGGGCTGAACCACGGGATGAAAAGCCTCATATCTTGATATCCTAAAAGGAATGGGAATATTCAGTAGATTATAGCACGTAATCTAATGTTAATCTGTTTGCAAAAACAAGATGCTGTTATGGTTGAAATTTTAGAGGGACTTTTGAGACGTTTGTTATGGTAAAATTTTCATTATTTAATCATCAGTTACAGCGTATAAGTATTTTCTGTATACATGTGTATACACAGGACATTTAAGTAGGTTATTTCCAGTCTCTTTGTCTGAAAATAACTTTGTCGCATCATTGTTTATGGTGGGACAGATGTGAATGTGATGTTATGGTCCTGCTATTAAATAAAAAAAACATAACCTGTACCGCTGATCACACACATCCCAGAGAGAAAGGAGAACAAGACCAGCTAATAAATCAGGGTTACACTAATAAATATCAGAAGCACCTGTTCTCATTCGTATCTACTTCACTGACTGCTCCAACTGCACTGGCTGATGTTTAAGGAGGTGAATGAATTAGTTGTGTAGTTGCCTCTGGTGGCAATTGTATGATTTCCACAACACCTCCACAAGTTGAACCACATCCACAAAGTTGACCCATGCACAACCTTTCAGACGTTAAATATTTGCCATTGGTTTTGTTTTCCTTCACTGTTGACTGAATTTGCGAAAACTACTTTCTGTCGTGTCTGTGTGTGTGTCTGTGCACGCATACCAACGAGTCGTAGAGAAGAGTGAACTGATCAGCTGCACCAAATATCTTTTTATTCTGTGGTTATTATAAAATGCATGTAGATGTAGGAAATATAACACACTTTATATGACAAATATGATCATTTCTTAAATCATATAAAGTGATATCAAGGGAAATTCAGTATCTGTACTTTACACATCCCTATACATACTGTACCTAGCATTAACATTAGCATTAGCACATAGCACACATTTAGGAGCAGTGAGCAGCCGTTGAAGGCGCTCTGGGACCAACTCCAGATCTTCAGCAGCACCGTGGTCAGCGGCACCGACAGGAGATTTAGCCTAAATTTAGCTGTTTTTTTTAAGTATATCAATATTATCAATATCCCCCACCCGGCCTTACTTTAATTTACATCATTCCTGCCCCTGTTTCTATCAGCCCAGAACAGCAGGATGCGCATGAGCTCATCCCTGTACGGGTGCTTTCAGGTCATTTAGGCTCAGCTGGGCAAATGTCCACAGTATCTGGTGTCACTCTTTGTCACCCTGTGATAAGCTTGTTATCTTTGCCTCTTTGTTTTTGTGATCAATCAAATTCAAGCCCCAGCGTTTTTCATAGCTGACAGTAGTAGCAGCTCTTTAAAATGAGGGCTGATTAAAGTGTTGCGTTATTTATTTATTTATTTTTTAACCATTTTTCATTGATTTCAGGGTAAAGCACAATGAGCGAGCTCATTTTAAAGGGAGTCCAAGTTACAGCACATTCATTGCCCACAGCAACACTATTGACAGCGCCCAGTGTGGTGTTAAAATATCAATATGGCTGATTTTAAAAAGGAGGACGGTTAGAGAAGCATCCTGTTTAAAACCACTGTTTTCATCCATTATGCTATCCACAAAATGTGTGTCCTTGTCAAAAAGCAGCAGCTGTGGCTTTGCTCCAAATATCTGAGTGTAACTAATAACTGTAGGGGAGGGTGAATCGACAGGTATTCAGGTGGTTTTAATTTGCAACTTCTTCAATAGTTGTCACTAAATATTAAATACACTCTAAACCTTTAAAATAAGGTTAGTGTGATTTATTAGATTCGTCCACACACCACTATAAAATATCTGTCCAATTAACAATAAGAAATATATCTACAGTCATGCCAATTTTTACAACAGCGAACTTGAAAATATAGATTCACAGCCTCATTATTTAGAACCTGCTGAATCAAACAGACGGCTCAGAACAGACGAGGACGCGGAGGAAACTGAGTTACAATGTTAGGAAAAAGAGCAGAGCTGAATAGGGGAGTAGGCAGCGGTGTTAACGCTCTGATGTTGTGTTTCTATTGGGATACACATACAAATAAAATGAATGATTGTCTACTACTGCTAAAAATACGTATACCCCGATAGAAAGTAATATGTAACGCCCTACAGTGTAAGGGTGGTCTGCTAATGAGCCGTCTGTCCAAAAACGACGTCTCCTGAATTGGGATGAAATCTGAGGACGGTGTGTTTCTCTCGGCTGTTCCGGTTCTCAGCTCCACTGCTAAAAGTTAACAAAGTTGGTCAAACTTTCCTCAAACCAGCACTAGTTCAACTTCATGTGCTGACTGACTCCTCAGCCTCCAGGACAAACGCACTCTGGTGAAATGATTTTACATCAGCATTATCACCTGAGCAATTTTTCTTCCTTTTGGCCTTTAAAAAAAAATGTGTTTAACAAAAAAAGCAAAAAAAAAAAAAAACATCATTAGCTGATACATTAAAAGGAATGTCAAAACATAGGAGTTCAGTGTGGGGTGGCTGCAGAGGATATGAAATATATGACTAATGAGGAAGTTGTTGCAGTAGAAAGAAGAGATTAGCAACAGCGAGTGGATTTAAAATTTTGAGTTGTGTACTGTAGAAGGTCAAGAAAAAGACATAACCTGATGCAATGTGGCAAAAAAAGATGAGTTTTATTTTTAACTACTTTGCCCTGTTACAGAAAGAATATGGAGGTCAGCAGAATCTTACTTAACTATGATGCTAATGATGTAAATTAAGTTTGGGGGCGAAAAGTGTGCTGTTAACATTGCAGTGCTTGGTGATAAAACTGAATCAAACTACAAACTTTCTCCTGAAACTAGAAGAAATCAACCCAACTCGGTGAGATAAGGCAAGTAGAAATGTTCCTGTCATTTGCTGTTTGTTTGTTAACTAATCACTGAGCCTGATTGCATCACCGTAAAAATCTGATAACTGGGAATAATCAGATCATTACAATAATGGGGTCTGATGCGTTTACATGTGCTTCAGAAATGTGATCATCGAAAAGTCCTGGTTTAGACGTTTCAGTGAATTATCGGAATACTGTCGTACGCAGTGATGGTCGAATCAAACTTCCTGTTATTGTCCTCTGATCACGTTTAACAATATCACTTCCATTGTCTACGATTTAATTGTTTTCACACATACGCAGATGTAAAAGAATTAAATAAATCAGATTAACCCTTTAGCCCCTGACGTGTCTGTGGTGCTCGTTCTGAATGTATAAATTATTTTAAATATTCATAAAAATTCAACCGTTTGCTCAATAGGAAATTTTCCAAACACACTGATAGAATAGACCTTGCACTTTCCATAGGCATCTGAGCATGCTCAGTTCACCCCCCGCTGCCTGTGTAATGGGAGGCAAAACACAGAGCAGTGAGTGAGATCGACTCGCTATAAGAATAGACAGTTGGGGTTTTTTGTAGACCATTTTCATTGTGGTTTTTTTGTTTTTACTTTTAGCAGTTTGGTTGTGATTTTTCTCTCTTTTGTTTACTGTGTTTTTACCGAGTTTTGTCTGTGTAACTGCTTTATGGAGTTCAACCAGGTGCCAAAAAGCAGCCGAACTGGTTTAGAAAAAAAAGAGCCCCGAAACAAAAACAAAAACTACTGGGCCAAAATTCAAATAGTTGTTGTTCAGTGTGTTCCAGTTCACAGTTCATGTTCAACATTCTAAATCTCGACTGCCAGATATTGAAAGTAGAAGGATTCCTGAAGAAAAGGAACACAAGCACATACTCACAACAGCTTTTATGACACTTCTACAGTCACAAATTCCAAACAGCCCATTTCATTGAAATAATGTCTCAGGGATTAAAGCGTTAACGGGTTAACAGGTATACATGCATAAAGACATCGGAGTATCGGGGAGAAATCCAGGTGTAGTCACCCGATTTATCATAATCAGATTACTGCTGTTATTTTATAAAGTATATCAGATTATACTGTTTACGTCAATTAATAATCTGATAACTCCAGAAACTGGATAATGATCACAATATCAGTGTGAATATAAACAGAGTCACTGTTGGTCAGTGTGTGATGTTTAGGCTTCCATAGAACCTAGCAGCTCCTCAGCAGCAGCCTTTACATTTGTCTTTTGTTCAACATAAATACTATTTCCACAAACAACTCAGCTAATCACAGAGAAGTTATGGAGACTGAACTGATAGGTGCACTGTGTTTTATTGACAATGACGTCTCTCATCACCTCTCAGACTAAATGTTCATTCTCTTATGGCATACAGGATGTTTGCATAGGTCTTGAAAGTCTTAAAAAGTATGGAATTTTGAAATGCTGTTTTCCAGACCTTGAAAAGTCTGGAATTTTGTGTGAAAGTCTTAATAAAATATGGGGGGAAAGTTTCTCTCATAGTTGACTTTTAGCATACTTTCAAAGGCACATAATCCTGTAAAATAATAAATACATGAAGAAAGCATATATGAAACACGATGTGATTTCACTAACCGGTCGGTACTGGAATGATTCTAGTGACACTTGTGTGTGCGATATCCATGCACTTTTGTGATTTTCATAGGTTTTGAAAATGTTTCTGTCAGTAAAACATAATTTACTGTGAATTATGCGTTCATTCATCCATACATTTATTAAAATGAACTTTTCTACGACACACAACAGGTACAATCTCAAAAAAGTAGACACGCAAGTATTAAAGTTCACAAAGTCAAGGTCTAGATTAAAAATAGCAGGTTTGAAAAAGTCTGGAATTTTTATTTGGATAAAGAGCAATTTCTCTGGCATAAAAATAACTTTGGAATAAAACATCCACGAGATGAACTGAACTTTATAAGCAGTGAATGCAAATTAATTACTATTGCAATGGATGCTTTGCAGCTGTCCATTCCTGTGCCTGTGCAAAATTATGAAGACATATAACATGTTTTACGTAAACATAAGACAAACAGCATGCACACATGCTATAGCCTCTCTAATATTTTCAGTCAGTTTTAATTAAATTAAAGCAATGAGCAATGGTTAAAATAAGGGTTGCCTATGATAGCTATCCCTAAAACCTACATTAAACAGAGGAAGAATTGACCAAATAACCGCCACTATACAGTATAACTGTCCAGATTCGTCTGGATCATCACCCATTCTAGTACTGAGGGAAAACACATCCATAAGAACTTGAACCACTCATGCCTTCTGTTTACTCCGCCCACATTTCTATGTGTGTGTGTGTGTGTCTGTGGTTTTTTATCATGAATAAGACTGAGAATCAAACAGTTAAAGGATAAATGAGTGTGTGTCTGTATTTTGGGAAGAAAACACTTCCTGGGACTAAATTTCACTTTGCTCACTGACTTAAACAAAACACTTAGTGATGTGTTGCTTGTAGCTATGAAAATAAACATGAGCAAAGTACTAATAAACAGTAAACACAAAGGCAGATGGGAATACAAGAGTGAATAAATTAACTATTAGGGTTTGTTTTTTGGTTTTTTTTGGTGGGTGTGATTTTATGTTCTTAAACCTTCAGTGTTAAATCTTGGTTCCCAGAGAAAGAAGAAAAGCGAGGATGTTGACTCTGATTTCTCCTGACAGTTTCCTGTCCTGTCTGCCCTCGGGCAGTGTGTGTGTGTGTGTGTGTGTGTGTGTGTGTGTGTGTGTGTGTGTGTGT
>JAPQRQ010000001.1:23738916-23749056 GCA_037367365.1 Apogon talboti
GTGTGTGTGTGTGTGTGTGTGTGTGTGTACGTGTGTGTGCTAGAGTTACTGTAAGGGTAATGGTGGGTAAATAATTGCGGCCAGGTCAGGGGGCTACAGGGGTCAATTTACTACCACAGTACTTTGGTCTTAGAAATGATTGGAGGATAGAAAGGGAACAGTGAGCCAATGGTGAAAAGATCGTTTTGTGCAAATTGTGGTTTTGTTTGGCAAACTGATGTGTATCGATGTGAAGGAGAAGAGGTCTGTAAATGTCAGTATTTAAACTCATTTCAAATACTTCTTTGTGATTTAACAAGTTGGCACAATGGCACCACAGTGGAACCAGATGAACCCAAAACATACAATCAAATCAAAGTCTAAAACCTGGGACATGGAACAAGAGGAAAAATAAATATCTGATAAAACACAATTGGAGCTACAGTGTATCGGGAAAGAAGCTGAGAGTTTTAGGTCTTTTTCCTAAGAGTCGTTTTCTGATTTTGAACAGTGCAGATATGTTTCCCCTGTGGAATTGAAGACATTCATTTGAAGATTAGAATTTTTAGTTCGATTTTTCAAAATCAAAAACGTACCATTGTAAGTGAGCAGGGAGGTAACTAACGCGGGATTCTGGTTTTCTGAAAAGTCTGAAAGATTTCAAAACCCATGTTGTACAAACAAAACAGTCACCTCTGTTGCAAATATAGAACATCTCTCTCTCGTCTGTACAGTGTTCCCTCTTTAAGGAGGATGAGGAGCAGGTGGAGCTCACCAAGAGAAAACACCGGCTCAGGCAGAGCACATTCCTCTTGGTAGAAAAGGCGGACTGGAATGTCCCGTCCATTGTCCTGTTTGTCTCTGTTGGTGTGAACTTCGCATCTGAGAGGTTGGAAACAGTCAAAAGACAGTCACACGACAGAGCCATGCCATATTCAAATAATAGAGTATTAATGATGAGGATCATAGGAATAATAATAATAAGACCAGTAATGATAATAAGAATAATTAATAGTAATAACAACATATCATTCTAGTTTTTTAAATTCTGTATATAAAAACAGTGGCGAGGAGAAGTTGGTACACAGTAGGGCTCTACTATCCCCTTGGTTGATTTGGCACATTATACTCACTCTCTGGTGAGAGCTACCTACTCATTCTCAGCACAGTTTAACATTTATATGGAGCTAATTTCCTGGCAAAACCTAACAAACAACCAAAATGTGTTCTGCAAATTCCCTACGATTCACTAACAAACACCGCGTAGTTTGCAAATGCAAAACGAGACCAACAAACGTGACAAAACATGCAAAGCCATAATGCAGGACCAACACGTCTTACAAGTATAAAACAAAAAAAAACATCCTACAAACACAACTGACTTTTGTCACGAACTTTACACTGTGTTAGTGCAGGCCATTAATCCACCACCACAACAGCAGGTGGCGCTATGAGTCAACTGTAAAGCACCGCAGTTCTGGATTCAAGAATTAAGTGATGTCACTGCTGCTTTAGCTCACACTGCCTTTGAGCTGTTTGGTGATTCTTTAGCCCAACAGGCTCTGTGGCTTTTACTCTGGGCTTTTTTTTTTTTTTTTTTAGCTAATCTGTTACATAAATGAAATGTACATTAAAGCTGCAGCACTTTTTGTGATTTTTGGTGCCATTAAAAAAAAAAAAAAATCATAATAGAATTTTTCCCACTTCTGTGGCTGTGGTAAGTCTACCAGGTGACACAGACTTTGGATAATTACAGGTGTATTCACAGAGGTAGAGCAGTTAGAGACGTGAATGACAGCTGCAACAACCAATCGCTGATCAGAAAAGTATCTCTGCTTTTCCACAGTGGTGTGAAGCTGTATCAGTTCAACTGTTTTTGTATTTAGGTTTTACATTTGGACTGAGAGGAGAAAGCTGCAGGATGATTGCACGTATGTACTAATACTGCCATGTTTTATCGTGATATCAGCTCCAGCAGCTTTCAGTTAAAACAGGCTCAAATATACTGTATGTGGCTGATATAATTTGACGCTTATAACCCTTGAAAATATGAGGGTAATTCAAAAAGTTCTAAGACAAATGCCTTAAATTCAAACTGAGTCAAATTAGTTCAACAAAATTCTATCAAGAAGGAATTTTTCGGTGGAAACATCGCTTGCAGAAGTGTACTGACGTAGGTGGATGTTATGTAGAAAAATAATGTTGTTACTTTCAAAAATAAAGTTTTTTTTAAATTTGTCTTAGAACTTTTTGAATTACCCTCGTAAACCTAAATTGTGGTGCATTATTTGGCAGAGCTGATTTTGGCAGAATTCAATTTAGAAACAGGCTTATGTTCACAGGTTGTTTCTGTTTTTGTTTTGACTTCGCCTTAGTTTGACAGCACTTCTGACAAGTTACTTATTTGTCATTCATATGGGTTAAGTGCAATATATATCTGAAATACTTCAAATAAACCTGCAATTGATTTTTCAGATAAAGCCTAATTGAGTGTTTGCTCTGATGTTTTCAGAGATGTGGAGTACCGCTGGCTACGTTAGCGCGGTAACTATCAACAAAGCACCCATGGTATCGAGCTAAGACAGACTTATTAGGTCATGTTACAGTGCCAGGAAACAACTGTGACCAAAAACACTGATATGGTTTGATTAATGTAAATACTGATCAGGGTGAACATTTTAGATCAGAAATAGCATTAAATATCCAGGTTTTCAGTAACAGCCAAGATCAGGTTTTCCTCTGTCATTGTTGAGGAGTTTGATACCTTTTTAGTTTGGTGATACAGAAGTGACATTATCGCATATGACCGAGCTCCAAAACTTCATCTCTTTTCAACTCAAAATGCTGCCAGTGCCACGAAGGAAAAGTCACTACTGAAGTTCACTGGATTTACATGGAAAACAGACACTGCCATCACAAAAACAGGACCAGTGTCCCTGTGTCTCACTGGCATGTTCTACCAAGAATCAATAATAACTTGAATTTGTGAGGTTGTCAGGTTCTGTCTCTATATTAGAGTCCTGTGGTCAACCTCCCAATAGAAGTGGGCGGTACTTTCACTGGAGGACAACTCTAATGAAACCAAAGTCCATATATGACTTCCTATCAGTGCTCAATAGTAACTATATTAATATCTGTAACTATTTACATGTTATAAGCCATCAAAATATGGACCATCATACGTAAATTAAAATTTTTAATATTTAAAAAATTTGTCAAAAAATCCAAAAAGCAAAATTGCTCAAAACCGTGAACAAACTTTGTAGCTACATTTAAAATCTGAAATGAATCCAACCAGTCCTTTCATTGGAGAAGATTTTGAAGTTTTGAGTTTGAAGAAATTGCTAACGAAAGAAGACGACAGCGCCTTCACAGTAGCTCATCGCCTATCGGCCGTTGAGCTAAACACAGCTACCTTCTCACTGACATATTCAGGTTGACTCATAGCGCCACCTACTGTTGTGGAAGGTAAGTTACTGAGGATATGTTTAAGAAAATCATCAGCACAAACACAGTGGAAAGATTGGGCCAAAAGTCACATGATTTTTTTTAGAAAATGTTTTTTTGTACTTGTAACATATGATGTAGTTGTTATGTGTTTGAAATATGTTTGTTTTATTTGCATGTTTTGTAGTTGGTTAAAGTTTTGCACCTGTAAACTACACTGTTGTTGCTCGTGAATTGCAGGCCTTTTGCAAAACATGTTTTGTTTATTATATTTTGTCAGGAAATTAGCTCCATACATGACTTGTGCCTGGTGACCCATCCAGAATGTATCATTTTGACTTTGTTTTAAGTCTCGAATCACAGCAAATCTTCCAAACTGTCTGCCCTTGTAGCTGTATCGCAGGGCGCGATGCAAAAATTACCTTCTGAAAAGAGAAATCTTGCTCAGTCCACCGCTGTAATGAGGTTAATCTGCTGTGGTCAGCTCTGATGAATGTCAGTCTCAAGGCCAATTAAAAGCGTAGCCAGGCTGTTCAGGATGGGTCGCCTGGCAACATTTAAGGTTCGTTATATTGATTCTTCTTTTTTTTTCTTCATTCAAAACTTAGTACAAATAGCTACATAATTCTGAGCTATAATTTTCAATACATTACAAAAATTACCTCAGTCTCTCTAGAAGTTATGATTTTAATTGTTCAATATAATATATTAGTTTGGTCCTCCTTTGTATTCTCAGACGCAAAAGCTTAGTATGTGTAAAATGTGAGCCAGTATATATGTGTGTGTAGATGTGTGTGTTATCCTGTAATCTGTGTGTGTTTGTATTTACAGGTCTTTTTATGCGCTGTGTAATTGAATCACTATGTTATGGGTGCAGTGTTGTTATTCTCCATCTTCAGGCCTTCTGCTGTGCTGAGACCCCTTTCCAGTAGTCCAGTATGTCATGAAGATCCTCATCCTTGGCAAACTGGACCTTTCGCCTCAACGCATGCCCTGCCGCCACATATCCCTCATCCTCCATGGACGCCTGCCGGTGCCGTTTGCGATGCAGTTTGAACCTCTCCCAAAGCCCCAGAGTCGGGGTGCACAGGAGCCCTTCCTCCTCCTCGTCTTCCTCAGGGCTGGAGCAGTAGCTGAGGTTGTGGTACTGAGGCGACAGCGGGTAATGTGGTGAGAGCTGGGAGTAAGCCAGTTCCCGCTGCTTGGCCTGCCTGCTCAGAGTGAGGGGATCTAACACGGACGGCTTCCTGCCTCCTGGGTGGTGGTGCAGTTCCTGCAGGATCTGGGGGTGGTGCTGCAGGTCCTGGAGGTGTTGCTGGGAGCCGGGGTAGGAGTGGCGGTGTTCGTTGTACTGGCGGATTCTCTGGGCTTCGGCTCTTAAGATGGCCGCTGCAGGAGTGGCGGCGCGGATGGCCTCGCCTCCTCCGCCCCCCCTCTCCCCTCTCTCTCCGGGCGAGGTCCTCTCGATGTACCGGGTCTCCGAGGAGTGGTAGCCTCCCTCGGAGCGGAAGGAGCGCGGGCTGCGGGTGGAGCCGGGAGACGAGGAGGTGCTGGGTCGCTTGGAGGTTGGGGGAGCCTCCATGCTGTGGTGTCGCTGCAGTGAGTGGTGGTAGCTCCTCCCCCTCTCCTCTCGGCCTCCTCTTCCTCCCTTATACACCGGCGACAGGAACTCCCCTCCTCTGTCTCCCCTCTCTCCACCCTGTTCAGACAGAAGCACCAGCTGTGGCTCTGCAGTCGATACAGCCCCTCCACCTGCAGAGGACGGAGACTTGATCCCCTGTTGGAAGGAGGTCGACTCTGATTTCAGAGCATCTATGCAGTTGTTGATAATCTGGTTAACTTTATCAACTTCTTTAGCGATGGTAGAGATCTCTGCGACGGAGCCCTGTGGGTTAGCCTGAGGCGACATCTCCCTCTCTCTTTCCCTCTCCCTCTCTCGATCTCTTTCCCTCTCCCTCTCCACACCAGATCCTCTGACCTCCATGTAATTGAGCTTCGCAGGCTTGTGCACCGGTGTTTCTATCACCTCCTGCAGCTTGTATGGATCTATCTCACCACCCTGAGGTAGGTAGGGCATTCTGGACAGACTGTCCCCAGAGGCAAGCTTCTGGGATCCTCCACTGCCTCCCTCTATACTCTCCTCCCCGCCGTACTTCAGCTCTATCAAAGTCCTCTGGATTCGGCTCATCTTTCGCTCTTTTTCTTCCATGATCCTTTTCCTTCTTAGGCAGTGGACGACGAGGCCGAGGAAGAGCAGCAACCCAAACAAGCAGCCCAGAATCGTCATGATGTAGTGTGTGGCCGATGACTGGTTGGCCATCCTTTGTTCCATTCTTTTTCCTGTAAAGATGGTCAGACAGGTGTGGTTGAAGCGCAGGGAGTTTCGTATCGAAGCCACACAGTAAGTGTAGTCTGTGTTGGGTTTCAGATGCTTCAGCTCAATGTCTTCTCTCTCTTTTTTCAGAGTCTGGATATCGGTGAAGAAGCTGTTTTTGTAAAGCACCAGGATGTACATTTTCCTGTACGGATGAGGGATCTGAACCGTTATCACAGCGCTCGAGTGCGTGACCTGTTTTATTGTCATAATTGGATCACTGTCAGAGAGAATGGGACCCGGGTTGATGATGTCATCAGGAGGAGTCCCAGAAGAACAGTCGTCCAATCCGCAGGGAGAGGCGAAGTCTGGAGGCAGGGTGGTGGAGTCGCCCAAACCGATGAGGATGTAGGGCGTCACGCTGCTGCCTTCGTCCATACACACAGTACTGAGCATGTACAGGGCGTTGCCTTGGTTAGGCATGTGTGGGTTCTGGTTCAGGAGGTTGTATCCAGAGAATCCTTTAGGGGAGTCGCACACCATCCTCTCACTGGTCCTGTTGGGGAAGGATGAGAGCCACCGCAGGAAACCCAAAAGCTCACAGGAGCAGTTGAAGGGGTTGGTGTACAGTTCACAGGTGGTGAGCTTAGTGAGCCCCGAGAATAAACTGCCATCCAGAACTTGGATCCTGAAGAGGAGACAAGGACGAGGAAGAGAGAGAGAGAAATCAGAGACGTTCATTTTCAGGTACTTTAATGCTTCAGTACATTACCATCACCATTAAATGTCAGACCTACAGTTCATGGTTTGCAACAACTCCCAGACTGCCTTTCAGCACGCCCCAAAGAACAGTTAGACTGGTTCGATTCAGCTGTTGCTTTTACATTGAGGTCAAGAAATCGATACCTATTAAAGAACCAACTGCAAGAACAAGACAGTTATTCCCACTGAGAAAAAGTAGAAATCTCAACTTTTATTAAAAAGATGGCTTGATACGCCTTGCATCATGGTCCACTGAGGATACTGTCATTGAAGGGGAAAAATGAATCTCTACATTTTTTCAGCACATTTTCCCTCGAACATCAGGACAAAATGGTCAATTAAGAAAGCAGGGTTTGATTTTTAATTTGGAGGTGATGACACTGAGCCTGACATCTAACATTGATTTTCTGGGGTAGGTTTAAAAAAAATCTTTTATTGTACTTTGCTGCAGTGCAGAGGTTTTCACCTAATGGTTTAACATCATGGATGAGCTGCAAAATAACCCAGGTTACACTTGGTTTCATCTATGCAAAGATGAAACAATACAATGCAAAGAGAACTGGTTCTCAATTGACCTTCCTGGTTGAATAAAGGTTAAACAAAAAATAAAATAAAATCAAGAATGTCACAATGACACAGACATGATGTTATAATGTCATTTTCAGGTAAAAAAAAAAAAATAATAATGAATGACAATATAATATAATAAAATAAAAATGTCCTCTTCACAGTGTTTTAACAATTAAAATCAAAAACACATTGTGAGCCTATAAAACGGCCTCAAAATGGCCCTCGATCAGAGATGTCCGCTAACGTCTTCTCCTAATGGATTACTTCTTTCACAGGCCTATTTAAGGCCATGTTTTCTTTCACATTTGTCTCAGTCAGAAAACCTGGTTCCAGAGCAGAACCACCGCCAGTGCCACCACTGCAATTACATGCATCTGTGCACTACAGAGTTCAGTAAATTATAGAGGTGGCACTAAACTCACTCTGACTGGTCACTGTGCACTTCATGTGTTTTTAGGTTGATGTTTTGTTTGAATGTTTGTTGTTATTCTGTGCTTTTATTCTCTGTAAGGTGACCTTGGGTGACTTGAAAGGCGCCAACAAATCAAATGTATTATTATTAAAATACCCAAATGCTCATCGCCATATAGATGAATTGCAGAAATTTATAATAGACAATAGTCATTATACAAGATGTATACTATCCACAAATAAATAATAATAATGACCTTGATTGCACTGTGGCTGAGTGAGAAGCCAAAATCTGGCCCCTTCCAGATGTGCCCCATTGGACCTTATTTTGGAAAAAAAAATATAAAATTGTAATTTTGTGATCCACTTACACTGAGTTACACCATCACTTACATACTATATGATGTTTGCCAAGTCAAAAGATACTTTTACAAATCAATAAAGTCTCAGTTCATTGTAAAACTCTATAAGTATCAGTACATGGAAATTCATAATCAGCCAAGCTAAACCCTCAAAGGTCATCAGAACTTCCTGTTTCCGTGATCTGTTCGGAGTTACCAAAAATGTCTCTGCAGCTTCAACATGACTGCACCTGTAGTGATTTCTATCCCCAATCATGACCAATATGATCAGTGTCACTGGCATTTTTTTAACTAAAAAGAAAACCAAGAAAGGAAAGGAAAGAAAACGGAGCTGGAATAGCATTTGTTCTATTGAACGCTAAGAAGAGAGCAATAGGAGAGAGCTTCAGTATGGATGTGCAATCAATGTGGCAGGAGTCGGTGAAGGAGACAAACTGTGGAGGCTGTTCACAGCGTGGTACCATGAACACTATCCACCCGGGTCATGTATGTTGAACTATGCCTGTTGTCCCACAGGACCACACATCTCTGGAAATGTCAGCGCAATTTTTCAAGTAGGCCCTATCTTGATAAGTCAACCACATTCTCGTCTGAAAAACCGTTCAAGCTGCACCGTGGGATGTAACAGCAGTAATATTTCAAACATGATAACTTACAACTTTGCAGCATACTAATGTGATTCTGCTTCTTTCTGACAGTGACACTGGCTCATGTATTTACGTATATAGACTTATACTGGGATGTAAAGACGTCGCAGTCACTCTGTGATGGCCCGCATAGAAAGTAGGTCGACATTTCTGAGATCTTTAACCCTTTAAACCCTAAGCCTAAAATGGTCCGTCTGGACTTTATTTCTTATTTTAAATATAAGAAAGTTATAAAATATGCTGAGTCCTTTTGTCCATTTATCCAGAGCACATAGACCTTTCAAAGTCTAGCAGTCATTCACAGTTGACTGCATGTTATAATACTGCTAAAATGGCTACTTCTGCAGCTTCTATTACAGGTGTGAGTAAAATTACCTTAATGACCCAATAAAACCTATAAAGCGCAATGTCTCAGGTTTCAGAAACCGTTGGAATTTTTCCAATTGGACAAACAGTGAAAGAGTTACAGCCATCCAAACTGCATATGCACAGGGTGTGTCAGAAATGGCATGTCAGGTTTTAAAGAGTTAAGTAACACCAAACCGGCACTGACACCAGCCAGGATGTAGAACCAGGTAAGCAGAGGTGGAAGAATAATATTTGTAGCTGAAAATGAACATGAAATAATGAAAGATAGAAGAAAAACTTCTATAAAAGATCTGTCAGGTTGTGAGCTTCACTGTTAGAACACTGTATTTACACTTGATGTAGTCTTTTATTTACATGTCAACCTTGACAACATGTAGTGGTGATTCCAGATGGGGAAGCTGTGAAAAGTGGATAATGTGTTGGAGTGCATTAAGTGATGGAGCCGATGAACCACAGGGCCGGTGGTGGGATCCTTGGCTCAGTTCATTTCTTACTTCAGCCACTTTATCTAATTTGGTATGAAGGTGCTATAGCTAAATAACTGCAATCCTTTAAGATTTATTAATAAATCTTAATAAGGCCTTGTTCCCAGTTTACAGCCTGTTGCTTCAAAACAAGTACAGGACCTACACTTTTAATGTTCCTATCTTCAGTTGTTTACTATTTTTGCTGCTCTTATCTTCTATTTCTTGCTATTTTAAAAACATATAGATAAAATTGTCTTACAGTGACTAGAGTATCTCAGAATCACTCTATCACGATACCATTGTTATCATGGACAAAAGTGTATTGTAGTGGGAAATATACTCGAGTTCTATATTGCGATTATTCAGCCTTCACTAAATGCCACAAAGTGTCCTCCTTTTTGGTGTTGTGGAAATGGCCACCCTACTGACATGGAAAGCGTCTTTCTGGCCCTTTTTCCAATTGCCCATTCATTTCTATGGGATGAATTTTGACCCCGAATATCTCCAGAACGAACATCCTCGAGACTTGGAACTCGATCCATTGAATTAATTCATTCCTTCTGAACACGCCAGTCTTTGACCCGTGTCTCTATGACCTTCCATTCCCGAGATACAGCCAAAATAAAGATATTTCTGGCTGTATCTCCAGAACCGGAAGTCAGACAGACTAGAGGTTGGTACCGTTGGAAAGCCCATGCTCACTTTAGGGGGGGTAGACCTTGGTTTCATCTCGATACGACATTCCGTTCAAAAGTTATTCACAAAAAACACATGAGCTGGGGGGCTCATCCCGTTTTGCTGTATACCTAACA
>JAPQRQ010000001.1:23940260-23951069 GCA_037367365.1 Apogon talboti
AGATAGATAGATAGATAGATAGATAGATAGATAGATAGATAGAAACTTTATTTATCCCATACGGGCAATTCATTTGCTTACCACAGCCATCAGTCCACAAACAACAACCAAAGTGTAATGTGCCAAGTCAAATCAGTATACAAATATAAGATGGGTCAAAGGAAGACAATGACAAATAAAATACTATAAACAATCAACAATAAATAACAAAAAATACAGATGCAGGCTAAGAGGCCCTATTAGTTCTACTAACAAATAACAGAATAAAAGTCATATAAAATCATATAAAATGTCTGAGTTTAAAAGTGTGACAGCTGAAGGGATAAAAGACTTAGAGTATCTGTTGGTTCTCCTCTGAGGTGCATAGTAGCGCCGGCCCGAAGGCATCAGGGTCAACTCCTTAGACAACACATGGTGAGGATCCCTGATGATAGAACCTGATGATAGACCTAACAGTCAAAGAGGCGATGCATGTGCAGTACATGTGAAAAGTTAATTCTATATTAAGCCAACCACTTATATAACAATTGACCTTTCATGTTATTGACCTAGTGCCTTCCACAAACGCAGAAAAACCATCGCCCTTCAATACTTGACAGGCAGCAGCAAACAGACTGGAAATGCAGTCTGTAATCTCAATATTTTTGCGTAAAAATATGCTTAAACCCGATTCAATGATCTGTGTGTTTTCATCCAAAGTGTGTCCAGAGTGTGAGAAACCTTCTATGACATTCTGCCTCAAATTTCAATTTCTTTAAACACTAAAGTCACAACAAAAGGTGGTGTGGTTACTTGGACTAGATATTTACAAGTGAAACAAAACAGAGCACACGCTAATAGCTACTGTCAGTGTGTTTTTGTGCAATAGATGTGTTTAGGTCTCAAATCACTTTCACCTATTGAGACAGAAACACAGTGTATCTGTGGCCTGATCGCTTCAGTTTACTTCTGTTTGTGTTGGAGTCTGTTTTGTAGTGCCCTATCAGTAAATGCCTCTACTCTGCTCCTCTACAGCAGCAGCATTGTACAAGTTAGGTACTGTTAGCTTGAAAACGGAGTTAGATAACATGGACAAATGACCAGTTCCCATTCAATTAAAATCTCTTTGAACATTGAAGTAATTATAAAAGGGGGTTTTGGTAAGTCAGATTAGATACTAACAAGTGAAACAGAGTATGTGAATGCAAACTAGCACCTACAATCAGTGTATTTTTATATACAACAGGATTAGCTAGTTACAAATGACATTTGTGCCGTGAGAAACACACTAACTTCCAGGTAGCTGGAGACACATCTGTGTGTTTGCTCTTTGTTGATTATGAATCAATAACGTGAATGTAAGACTTTAATGTAAATGTGGCAAGACAGTATATATTTCTTTTTCATGTACGTGTATAAGTAATTACTTAGTGTAGTGTATCATTTCAGGTGGGTGAGCAATTTAAATGAAATAGTGCACGCATGAAAAATTAATTTACTTCCTCACTTATTCATATACAGTTAAATGACTCTCTGTTTGTTGGCCTTATCCGTTTTCTCTCCTGGCACCACTTGGTGCCACAATATGAGCACTTTATAGTGTACGTTTTAGGGCATGTTTTGTTTTCACACAAATCTTAACTGTGAAATACCTGTGGAGGAGATATTTTAAATGTCTGATCACCCTAGGAATCAATTTTACTGGTTTTCACACAGGCAGTACGTATTAATTTGACTTCACCAAAGCGCACATTCTGAAATGACACCTTCCAGTGTGATACTATTTGCATAGAGGTAGGAATTTCAGAGAGCTGTTAATGTTATATAAAAGCCATGATGTGTAGTGTATTTGTTTGTTAAAAAAAATAATAATACAGGATTCGTGCATCTTTAAATAAGGTTTTCATAGCCTAAACACTGCCTGCTGCATATGCTGCGGGTTGACGATGCATTGCTTACAGCAGTGAATGTGTTCTCTTGTGTTAGGGTTAGATACTATGTTGCATATCAGTATTTTTGGACACTTTTTTTTATCAGTGTTATATTGCCTTAACCGCTTACAGTGCTTCTGGCATGAACGTAAATGTCACAGACAATACAGTATGTTTGTTGTATTCCCAGCATTATTACACGGCCTTCACAACCATCCCATTGCAGTGCACACCAAACGTTTACACAGAGGCTCCAAGGTAACGCTCAGATTTTCAGTCCGAGCACATGTGCAACACAGGGAGATGGCTTCAGTGAAGGTGTGATAAAACATCAGCTTTAGCGATACAATTATCCTGCAGTTGCATTAATCCTTTGTCGATAAGCCCCCAATTTGGTGCCATACTTACGGGTGCATTAATCAGCTTTGAAGGTGCATAAATGTGGATTTATTATTAATAAACAGTAGCATCACCACATAACACCTCTGCAGCTCTGGGGAAACTTTACCAGCGGTGTCATTTTCCACAGACCTATCTTACATGGTAAATACAACAATAAATTCATAGTTGTCATAATACGTTGACCTGTACTACATGAAAATACACTGTTTTTTTGGTTTTTTTTCGTCTGCTGCTCTGGTAAACTTTATTAACCATTACCTTTCCTTAGGACCTCTAAGGCATGGCTCAGTCATCCCCTTAACCCTTAAAGACGTAAGAAAATATCTTTGTGGCAACTTCTAAATGAATTGTTTTCTACATTCAACCCATTTCCTAAACGATTTATCACCATATGTTGCAATATTATGATCAGCATTTAGCGTTTTTAGTGAAAACCAGGTATTTTCCTGTATTTCATTTACTGATCATATACATGTTCTTTAAAGCGCAGAGTGAATGCAAAGCTTATTGGATAAAAAATGAGAAAATTGAAGAAAATAGTACTTTTTCCACAAAATATATCATTAACTAAACATAAAAGAAGTGTCTACAGCCACTGTCATTTGTCAAACTACGTGATTTTTATTTATTTATTTTGAGGAATTAATGTTGAGGAAGATGACAGTGTTTCGGCTTTGTTATGGAGCCTCTGAACATCCAGTCGGATATATCTGATGTCGCTGAAAAGCTGAAAAACTGCATTTTACCTGAATTAATAGAATGTATTGATAGGATTAGTGGGCAAATAATTATTAAACATTTTAGCTCAGTGGATGCTTCGGGTCACCGGCAGCTGTTTAGGTGTTTAAGGGTTAACTCCTGACTACAATATAATTAAAAGGTTACATTCTTTTCTATGTGTTTAGAAAAACTTCAACAATTTAGATAAAAATAAAAGAAATGAAAATCTTGATAAATATACAGTATATAGGGCAGTGGATACTTCCTGGTACTGCATCTTTGTCCATCATTTCCACACAGTAATCCTCTGGGCTTGTCTGAAAAGTCAAAGCCTACAGAGAAAGTAGATTTTTTGCTCCGCCTTGTAACACAGGTTATCAATATGCACATAATACAATACCATAAGGAGACTTGTATACTTCTATGAGGCAATCTGTCTAATGGGCTCATTGTCAGTCCAGATGATTGATGCTTGCTGACTCTTCTAAACCATTGTATTCTTTGCATCTTGAAATAAAGCTGGCAATCTCTGTAGTGTAATGTTGAATGTCCTTATATATGCAGGAGGCAAAGAATGTCAGCGTAGTCAGAAAATTTGTACAATATTTCCATAAAAGTCAGCTCAGGGCTGTTGCTTGATGCGAGGGAGGAGCTCAGTCTCTCCTTAAATTCCAGGTAAAGGATGGAAATTCAATCAGACTTCAGGCAAAACAATAAAAACCAAATACGATAGCAGATTAGTGCAGAAGTGATATTCGGAGTTAAACTGAACTCAAAATGGATTCCAGGTAGACTCCAGCAACTATCTGTGTGCAGAGGAATAATAGCACTCATGTTTTTAGCTCTGAGGAAAAAGGAAATGTCTTAATCTGCCTCAACATAGGGGCATGAGAAGAGATGAAGAGGAATCCGATCTCACACAAACACACTCTCTTAAAGGGAAAAAAAAAAACATGCCTGGAGTAGAACAGGCACAGTATTGCAGCTATTGGAGCCATCCCATCCATAGGCTACAAATCAGATCCTTGATCAAAGGACTTCAGCTTCTTAACACATGCAATTTGGCACCAAAAACCTCTACAGAAAATGGAAACCAAGCCAATTTCTTTATGTGTGAACAGTCTGACATTTTGTGACCAGTATATCTCACTCATGGGATACATACAACTGTATAATCCACAGCAGAACCAATTCCTACTGGTGTCTCCAGAGGAAACTGCTAACTGAACTAAAAGTACATGAGGGTACGCCGTGCAAGGACGGAAAATTGCTGCACTTTATCGCATAATAATTTTTGGAATGTACTGAGCGTCTCAGCCTAATGGCTCTAAATAAAGATGCAACACTCTCTGAGGATAAATTAGTCTTTAATGTCAGTTCTCTTCTGTATTGTGCACAGGACCATCTCAATAGCAGCCGTCTGTTCCTCAGATTGCTCACACCTCTTCATGTTACTGAAGCCTGCTGTGATTTATTACTTGTATTTAGTAGAGTCTGACATCACAGTGAACCTTTCCAATGCATATGAACACAAATGATGCATAGGACACATGAATGCAGATTATGGACAACATGAAGAAGATGAATGTCACTACACACACATTTCCAGTCAATGAGACACCTGGTAAATTCAGTGTTAACATATCCACAAAGGTTACTGTTTTTTTCCAAAGTGTAATGTGGTGGTTCGTCTCATCCAACAGTTTTGTCAAATGAGCTGTAACTGTATTCACCACATGTTCTTTCATTTTGCATTTACCGCTAAATGTTTGCTATACCACTGCCATAGTGCTTTAAAATAAAGTAAGTACCAGTGGTGGGTGTTCCAAAAGTAATGCATTACAGGAACAGATGTCTTTTTGCTGTAACACAGTAGTGTGAGGCATTACTAATCATTTTCAGCAATATTTTACTCAGTACATGTTCAATAGCACTTATGTTACAACACACTTTTCGCCCATAATTACATCTGTAAAGTTCTATTTCCTGTTGGTGTTCAGCCAATGGGTGATAACGGCAGAAGACAGACGGACGTATGCTCATTACTAACCCTAACCCTGCTTTACAGAAGACAGTTAGCATGGTCCCTGGGTCCTACTGCACATGTGCCAGTCATGACTAGAGTCTGTATGTAACTCCAAAGTAATACAGGAGTCATGTAACGCATTACAATTCTGAGACAGTAATATTGCAAGGTAAAGAATTATTTTTAAATAACAGTAACAAGTCATCTGTAATGGATTACAGTTTGGAAGGAACTTGCACAACACTGGTAAGTACATTGGGTTTTTTTTTTATTATTTCTTTGTAGCTTCAAGTATATCTGAAGAATGAATTCCAAACTTCACTAATCACAAAAATCACCAACGTTGACTATTTATATGGTGTAATCTTATTTTATGAGAGTTATCGTGTACATTTTACAGTTTGCATATATGGTGTACCTGTTTAAAAAGGTACACACACTTTATTATCCCATAGGGAAATTCAGTGTCTGCATTTTACCCAACCTAATACACACAGCACCCATTAGCACTTAGCATCAGTACTTAGCATCAGTACTTGGGTATGAGCTGCATTGAAGGCGCTCAGGGACCAACTCCAGATAATCATCAGTACAAGAACACTAAGAAGAGAATTTGATGTGGGATATATCATATTGGACCGACACACTATTAAAAATAGGAGAAACATCTGCAACATGCACCAACTTATGATAAATAAACTAAGCTCACAGTGACGACCAAATGGACAACAGTCAATCTGAGGGCAGTTGACGGTGAACTGAAGCTTCACTCTGACAGCGTGTTGAAAGAAAATGGGTTTTTGTATTAATGAGGTTTCACATCACCTTTTTCTATGTATTTATTCCACATATTCATGTTTCCATGATGAGAAAATTACAGTTTATTAGTTGATGCCTTGATATTTGTTATTTTTTTTTGTCATGATTTGTTATTTAAATAAAACTGAATTGACCGGACATAAGATCTGTCTTTTGTCTTCACCATGAAAGGTTGCAATTAGCTTTCATTGCCGATATAGTAATGGGTATTTATGGGCTCCAGCTCCAATCAGCAGTGAGGCAAGCATGACAGCTGGGTGTATCCTTTACTTTTCACCCATTTTCTGGTCTGGTGCTGTGATGTACATCACCGCCCACAAAGTCCATCCGTTTCCATTAAAACAGAACATGCCAGCACAAGTGCTCAGACAGTGTTGAGTCTGAAAGAAGTCCATTAGCAAAATATATAGAATTACTTCTACTGTAACATCACCACTCAGCTCCATGACGTTGTCTGTGGCTTTGAGATTCATCTGCAGTGCGAAAAGAATTATCCGTTAATGCAGATATAAAATCCCTGGATATACACAGTGATTTAAAGTGTAAAAACAGTATTATGTTCGATTTATGTGATATGTGTATTGACTGTGTGAAAAATGCTCTGGCTTAACACATTATCATATTGTTTCTGGCTTGTTTATATTTCTTTAAACCCATCATAATTGTTTTCGGTGCCGCTAACAAAAGGATGAAGCAATGGGGAACTTGTTTTGGTGGAACATTGCCAGGGTTTGTGTTTGGTGGAACATAAGCCCTGGCATTAAAATGGCTATATCCCCACAGAAAAAAAAAAAAAAAAACGGCCTAGGGAACCAAGCAGGCCTGCCTTATTGCATGATCCAAATATTACAGTGTGCTGTTGTGCAGTTGGAATTGCTGCTCGTTGTTTCCTGTAGACTTAGAGTCAAACACTCATGTAACAGAAGGGGGGGAGAATGCCAGCTGAAATAGTTGACCATTGGCAGACTAATTCCGACAGCTTGCTTCCTGTGAGTCAGACAACACCGGAGGAATCTATCGTGTTAATCGGAGTTTTCACTTGTGGGACCTGACAGCCAAGAGGTTAGGACGCAAACTCAGTGAAAGCCGAGTCTCTGATTAAACTCACAACTGGCCAGAGCCTTCGCTGCACGTCCCATCTATGCCAGTAAATGAATGAATGAATAAATAAACGGGTCCTCACAACTTCAGACACACAAACAAGAGTGTGTGAGCATATACGTGACAGATGCTGAATCTGTCAAGCACCACTGGTCTGATGAGTAGCGCCAATTTTACCCTGTGCATTGACTCGGTGATGAAGTTCACAAACACGCACGTATACACACACAGTCTTCAGAGAGATGTAATATCCACCATCAGCACAGTGATAAGAGAGGCACAGACTAATAACATCCCCATCTCATGTCTCCAATGTGTTCATGACGCCCTTCATACGACATCAGTGCACGCGTTCATGTGGAACAACATGCACTGAAATGTGACCTGAGCTCCAAAGACAAAACCAGCCAAAGCACATTTGATTAAATCAGAGTGTGCACAATGCCAAATGTGCAGCGCACGCCTTAAAGCTCAGTCGTGACGAGCAAAACACTTTGATTTCACTCAGCCAGAGAGCACGTACGTATGCTAATGGTCTTTTCCAATCCAAACCTGCGACGACGGCTCAGGCTTTGAAAGGGAACGTGGACAAACCCAGGGCAGAGCCGAGAACCCCCCCCCCCAGCGGCATCATTTAGGTCCTCTGTTCGACGGCATGAGGGACAAGTCCGTTCACAATGTGAGGACTGGATGCCTGTTGCCTTCAAGCAAAACATTAAATATGTAAAGTCATTTGGCCCAACATCACTCTAGACTGCCAATACCGGAGCAGGAGGAGAGGAGGCTGTAATAAGTCTTTCTCGCCGCAGCAGTGAAACAGCCGCTCCCTGGGCTGCAGGATGATTTGGACCTCACTGTGACCGCCCATACATTACTAAAGTGGAGTAAAAAATGAAGGCCAATACGCAGACAGACGATCTACAGTTCCTCCTTTGCCGGAGTCACAAAAACTCGATGTTTCATAACTCACGAAAGAAAACTCCACAGCAATGCAATACTTACTGGACTTTAAATCTGAGAGCAAAATAAAATGGTTCCCTGATGAATAATGCATGCGTAAGTGTTTTTTTTTTTTCCTCATTATACTCTCTGCATGAATGGTTGCAAAGGCCTTCTTGGTTAATTAACACCTTCTCATCACCAGAAAAACACACAGTAACAATGGCATCACCATTTGTTTGATGTTGGGAAAGGTGATGGGTTATACAGTATGGAGTCAGCTCCATTCTGAACTGTGGGTTTTTCAGAACCCTTCCCCCACTGAGCTTTCCTATTCCTCCCATTCCCACCTCTATTCTGTGAAATATATTGCTCGTAGCACTTGAATATGTAGCCTTTCTGACTCTGTTGGGTGAAAAATGACTTTCATCTAGGATTTGAGCTAAAGCAAATTACCCCTCTGGTGGTATAGATCACTTTAAAGGAGGCAGGGGTAGACATGGAAAGTGTGAGAGGCGAGGAGAGAAGCTGTGGGGGAAAAGGCAAGAAAAATACGGTATGTTGATAAAAGTAAGTGTTGCAAGCGATAAGTCAAAGAGAATAAGAGCGAGTGTTGATGACTGAGGACAACTGATCGCCTTCGCATCTGGCACATCACTGGCTCTAAACAATATCAGTGAGGCGTGTTCTAAGTATGTCTGGTGAGTAGTCTCTGACCATGGAGGAAACAAAGGAGGTTTTATCGATTAAATTAGGATTAAACTGTGAATGTAGCAATCCAACACCTTTTGCAGTCCCTGCTGTGCACTTCTCTCTATTATTAGATAATTGCAATATATGGTTTGCTATTTTAAGGAGGTATTACACTTATATTTTATTTTTTATACCACTTATTTATTCTTAATCTATTTTTACCTCTCCTTTTTTCTTTGTAAATTGCATAGCAGCACAAGGTGACAGAAAACGGCATCTCAATTCTGTGTGTCCTGTGCATCTAGTGAATTTCTACTTTTTTAAGAACAAAAAAGTCAAGATTCTCTGATTCCAGACCTTGACAGCCGCCAGCGAATAAAAATATCTACTGATCTAAAATGTTCAGCACCTTCTGAATCAGTAATCATGTCAATATTTATAGATAATTTAGATAAAATGCAGTTTCTCAGCCTTTCATGGTCATCAGATATGACCCATTTGGATGATCAGAGGCTCCGTAGTGAACGTGGAAACACCGTCATCTTCTACAACATTGATTCACGGACAAAACCCATGTATTCTGATAAATGACAGCGGTTGTAGACGCTTGTTTTTATGTTCAGTTGATGTGTGTATTATAATGTATGATAACCTTTGAATTTACTCTGAGCTTTTCATGAACGTGGTCAGCAACTTAAATAAAGGACAATACCTGATTTTCGCGGAGAAATGCAAAATACCGAGGATAATAATATAACGACTTATAATAAATGTTTAATTAAAGGTTAAATGATGAAAGAAATTCATTAGGAGGTTGTAGGTCTTTAAGGGGTTAAATGTGAGTACTTTCTGGTTTCCTTCCTCCACTATGACGGAACACTACACATGTTGGGGTTGTGGATCAATAACTATTCTTGAGGATGTCGTATTGGGTAGAATAGGGTCAGTTTCAGGTTTTGCAGATTTTTGCAGGCAGGAGCTTAAAGACCAGTGTGATTTACTGCGACATTGCCCTCGTCATCATTATGACAGGTTGTGCCAATTACTGTGTCCTACATCAGCTACCTGATTATGACAGCATCACTGCACTTAATCCGACTCGTTTTGCATCAGCAATGATTAACAAGACAACGTGATGAACATAATACTATTATATTGTTCTATGATATTGTTATTAAGAGGCTAATGGCTCCACAAGTACCTGACGAGCCGTGTGTCATTTACTGCTAAGGAAAATGACATTTTAGTCGAAGCAGAGGACAGATGCATTCGGTGTCTGTTTGCCCCAAAGTAAGTGTGTTTTTTTTTTTGGTGATGACAATAGATGTGGTGACTACGATAGCCTCAAAGAAATAATAAAAAAAATAATGCACATGACATTATTTCTATAGATGTGTTCATAGTCTGTAAGGAAGCTCTAAAGTTCTCAGGATCTCCATCTACTGTATGTCCACAGTCTCTGTCTTCAATGTTTGACCTCAGGAAAGCCGAACATGTCACTCACATCTGAACTCTGAGGATATCTCCTGTCAGACCTGCAGGTTCTCTAACGCACATAGTGGGTTCACACTGCTTTTGTAGGTTTAGACTGAGGCTGTTCTTAAAAAGGGGTGAGTTGGACTCAATTTTGTTTAACGGGGATTTAAGTTTCAACAGCAGTGGCACCTAGGTTTTGCAAACCTTTGCAAAGTATCTGAAATGAGAAAATCCTCTGTGAAACTTGTGCGCACTAAGAGCACAGCCGGCTCAGGTGGTCAGATAAGATGTTTGGAACCGGGGATGAATTTTACAGGAAACTAATTCAACGAGGATGTTCTGAAGTGACAACCAAATGACCCAATTTTTTCCCCCTAATATTTGTTTTTGTCATTTTCTCAGCCTCGAGGGAGGAAGATTTTAAAAAGCTTCTGTCAGACAAAAGTTTAATCACGGATCAGAGCAGCTTGTGCACAGAACTTCATCACAGAAAAATTCAACATCCATTTTTAATTGAATTCCCCAAACATGACAGGGACGAGGAAGAGTAAAGAGGTTGGGAAGGAAAGGACAAGGAAAGGAAAGGAAAGGAAAGGACAAGAAAAGGAAAGGAAAGGAAAGGAAAGGAAAGGAAAGAAAAGAAAAGAAAACAAAAGAAAAGAAAAGAAAAGAAAAGAAAAGGAAAGGAAAGGAAAGGAAAGAGAAAGGAAAGGAAAGGAAAGG
>JAPQRQ010000001.1:23954826-23970568 GCA_037367365.1 Apogon talboti
ACCCATTTGGACGTTCAGAGGCTCTGTGGTTACCATGGAAACACCGTCATCTTCTACAACATTGATTCACCAGTAAATACCATGGAGTTGGATCAGTGACAGTGGATGGGAACATTTGTTTTTATAGTCAGTTAGCAATATCTTTGCTGAAAAAGTTACTTTTTCTTAATATTTCTCTGTTTTGATATAATTAACTTTAAATTTACTCAGTTTTCATGAACATCTACATGATCTGTGAATGAAATGTAAGAAAATACATGATTTACACCAAAAAAAAAAAAGCAAAACACAGAGAATAATATATTAAAAAAATTGGTGATAAATCAGTTAAGAAAGGCAGAAATGGAGAAAAAATCATTTGGGAACTGCCACAAAAGTAGCACTGGGTCTGTATGGGTTAGACATACAGATACCACAGGCCATTAATGCAAGCATGGCCACTGCTATAAAGCCCCTTTAGCCAGGAAAAATATATACAAAAAGTCCTTTGTTCCCATCGCCATAAACAATCTAAACGAACGGTATTTTTCTGTCTGTATTTATGTATTCATCTACTCAATCATTCACTAACTGAGTGTGATGTGGGTTTTCAGGCTTATTTATATTTTGTACTCATACAGTAATTTTACTGCTTTTATGCTGTAATTCATCTTTGTGTGATTGCCGTATTTATTTTAGTCTGATTGTGAATGAGCCACACTGACAATGATTTTCTAACAGATGGTAAAGTATCCTGATCTTCCCAAACCTTACAGGTAATGTTGTACCTTTAAACATTAGCATACACAGGATCCAAGTATTTGCAGATGATGCAGTTTCACAGGAGCACTATGTGGATGTTTTCTACAGGATGACATTCAACCAGATTAATAAAGTAAAGAATAAGATTTTCACCACAATCTAAACAAATAAAGCATACAAACATGCCCTGTTCGCCTAAAACATGACTGTTGTCTCTACTGTACGGAAACAAGTTGTTAAAACCAACAGAAACACAAAGTTCTGCACACAGACCTACTTAGTAATTGATGGAAGCTTGGGTTTGATAAAAGGAATTTTTGATGGGCTTGCTGTGAGCGAGATGAGAGAGATCAATGCTCAGCCAAACAAAATGACACCGCGGTGTTTCAGTGGAAGCTACAGTATGTGACAGACAGAGCTCTCACGCAGCAGACTTCAGGGCGGCCGCTAAGATACTCTGGGCGGCTTGATAAGACGTGACACACGAGCCCCCACATGTCCGACGCATAGAAAACCCTGCGGTGCATTTTGCTTCGCCGATGACTCCATCCGGCACCGGGGGGACCCTCCAGGTATCATCGCCTCCCCGTACTTCACATAGCAGCGCGCAGAGGTGGACTGACTGACATTATTTCTTGTTTTAAACCGCAGTCGCCGCTCTGTATCTCTGAGTAAACTCCCGTCTCCCATGTTCACTCTGCCCAAGGACATCTGTCACGGATGCAAAGAACATGTAAATGGGGGAATTTTAAAGAGAGAGGCCAAATCTCATCGCATAAGCAGAAAAAAAATATTTAGAGGGAAAGAGATTAGAGACCTGAGGCTGCTCGTCACATCAAAGACATCACTCTGCCATCTCACATCTCTCCCTATCCTCTTTCTGTTTCTCTTTTTTCGCTCGCTCTTGTTCCGCCTGTCTCTGCTTCCTTTCCCTTCCCTCCATGAATGCGTGGGTGCAGCTGGTTCCTATGGCAATGCCAGCCTTTCTAAGCTCGACCTATGTCCCCCTTTCTCAGACTAACGCTACTTCATTAATTATGCACACATATGGACACAGACTGGCAGAATTTCCCTGACATTTATCAGATCTGCAGATTTAGTGATTTTGCATTTATTAGGTCATCGTGCAATATGTAACAAGATCCTAATAAAGATTAGCGTTTCAGGTCGACGCAGGGACAGAGCTCTTTTAAAATTCGACTTCCTAATTTTCTTGCACTTTTAACACCTCGGTGCTGCGATAAGGGTGATAAGAAAGAGACTCTTCAATGATAATTAAATCCAGTGTTCATCATGAGCACATCAGGGCCACCGCAGATAATTACGAATAATGTGATACTCTGTTTATCCCTCTAAGGAGTTCCTCTTTTTGGTTCCCCTCCAGCTACAGAACAATGGCCTCAATTAGACGTGGTGTAGCGCCGCAGCGTCTTGCTCAGGGATACTTTCGGAAAACTGGGTACTCATGGTCAAGACATGTAGTTTTCCTAGCAACCAGGCAACACAGACATAATCACAGTTATCAGTGACCAACGAGCCAGACATGACCCAGTGTGACCTACTCATGTGATATTTGCTCTGGAAAAGTAGCCGCAGCGAGCGACTGAGTCATGTGACCGACTGACCTTTTCAAAGTAATGCACATACAAGCTGGAGTGGAACACATGACACATTTAGTGATTTGTTTCAGTACATTTTCCCTTAAACCTTGTTATATAATTGTAATACTAGGGTTTATTGGTCTGCTCCAGTATCACAATAAAACTGGGTCGTATGTAGAACTGCACAGGGATGGCAGAACGCATTTACTCTCATATCACCCACTTTTTCTTAAAGTGCCAATAAAAATGACCACTTAAAGGTGTATTTCCATTGCATCTCCCAGATTCACACCTAGAATAATACTATTCCAACTAAAAGGGGCTATCTGTAGTATATCTACTATCAAACATTTAAAAAATTACCTACACTTAATTAGGTTGTTTAGAATAAAGACCTCTGAAGTTCTTCCAAAAACGCCAATGTATCAGAGGCAGAGATATGAATTAAATATATTATTCATATCAATGGTCCGGGGGATTTATGTGACCACTACAGGGAGTAGTGAGTCACTCTGCCAAAACAAACGCTATGGGGCCTTTGAACTAAGATGGACTGAGAACTGCCAGTAAACAACTTTTAGGGTCAAAGAAAGTGACAAAGTGGTAAAAGTTAGAAGTGCTGTTGTTTTCTCCACTGGACACAGCTAAATGTGAAGAATGGAGTTGGATGCTGAAAAGGCAGCGTTTCTTCTACACAAACTGCTGTTTGTTGATCCATGGTTCAGACTAAACTGTGACAGTTCTGGCCTTGTTTGTTCGATTCCAAACAGACCTTTAGTTCAGCTACTGACAACACAAACCGTACAGAAATATATGTGGTTTTACTGTGGCTGTTTTCTGTTTAAAAACAGAGCTAAGCTAACAGAGCTATAATGTAAACTATCAGCGGATGCAGCACGTGAAGATTATAGGAGACACCAGGTTATTTTACCAACTGCAAAAATAAGCTCCCCTGAGTTATGAGTTTATGAGTTTATGAGTAGTGCATTTGGTCTGGCCTCATTTGCAGTTACAGCTGTACATGAGTGGAACTCTCTTCCAGCGGAAATCAGAGAACTGACATCTTATAATGAATTAAAATGAACCTAAAACCTAGTATATTAATAACTGGAGCTGCCAACATTAGAAATGTTTTAGTCCTGTCTCTGTTAAAATATGTCTAACTGCCAGGTGTGTTTTAATAATTTTTTACTTACTTTGGCTGATGTGTTATTAATTGTACATTTTGTATTGCAAAACTTGTATGGTGCTTGTCTGTGTTTGGGTATTTTCAATTTTGTTTTAAAAGTTGTATGGTTATAACCTTGTGCTACCTTTTAGGGAGACGATTCAACATCTGTCCAGGGACTGCAGATGAAAAATATCCATTAGGCAAACTGGTGCATTTACAGCAACGTGAATCAATGTACAATGTCCCCGTTAAATAAACCAATAAATAAAATAAAATAAATCAATAAATAAAATAAAATAAGTTTTAGTTTGAGGAAGACTTGATGATACCATAATACAGACATGTGTAAACAGTCTGTGGATACATACTGTTAATTTGTTGGTGGTTTTGGTTCTAAGTGTGTTCTGATACGTGACTTCCACCTGCTGCTGAGAGTTTGGAATATCAATACTATATAGAACCTTCCTAATCTTATCTTATCTTATCTTATCTTATGTCCCGAGGCTGTTGTAATCATCAGGATATTTAATTTTGACTAAATTTGTATTTTAATTGATTTTTTCAGTTGCACAGTGTTTTGGTCAATACATTCAGGGTCAAAATATGGTAAATAAATCTACTTACTTAAGATGAATGAATTTCTCTCTATGCTCTATGTTTTACTGACTTGTGTACTGAACATAATATCAATCGTTTCTGGACAGATCTGTAATTTGTCAGTGATGTCACATTCCCACATTAACACAAATCTCTGAGAAAATCGGCAAGATGTCCTGTTTTTATTAATAAATACATGGGTGTGCAACTCTACAACAACCTAAAAATGCCAAATATATTCATGGGTCAGTTTGTTGGCGGCCCCTTGAAGACCATCTGATGGCTTATTGGAGCATGTTACCATCATTATTCACCACAGCGCCTCCGGTTGAACGATACACTCGGAATTGCATGTTTCCAAGTTTTGGGAGAATGAACTCTATGAGCCAAACAGAAAACATATCCAAACAAATAGGAACCACTGCTGCGATGCTTCAAGATGGCATGAGAAAATATGTTGTTATATTGTTGGCGAACACAGTGTGGGCTTCAGAGATGTGTATTGTAAGAAAACAAAAGAAAAAACCTAAATAAGAGCAACTGTCTGGCAGTGAAAATGAGCTATTTTTGCTTCATTCAGACCAATTAAACAAGAATACAAGCATAATCTCACACAGTGTAGTCTCATTTCTACTTGACGTCACAATCAACAAAAACCTTTTGGAATATAATCAGCTTTTTTGTGTATGTTTTTTTTTTTTTTTTTTTTTTTTTTTACAGCTATTTGAAACAACAAATCCTCATTCTAATAGTTCCCAGCTGGGCGTACTGTATGTAACATATACTATATATACATACTGCATTGTGTCTTTAGTAAAATTTCCTAAAACATATAAGGTCTTTGTATAACCAACTGGAACCACCCTCGAAAAGTGGTTCCAACACAGCATCAGCACTTTCATCGTCTGTAACCAAGAACTGTTCACATCGGTGGCTGTAGGTTGGAACCATCAAGCTAAACAAACCCTTCGTAAAAAAGACTGACGCAAAGTCCAGTCTGCCTAATCCTCAAATGGAGAAACACCAGAGCTTCAGAATGGGTGTGATGAGCTGTCCCCTTACACAATGAGATAATGCAACAAAAACATAGATCTGAAAGGACCTGCCAAGAAAAGGCTTTTCTCTGTGTGATACCATGCACACTGACAGTCCATCAGCAGTCAGCGGCTGTCATTTTGCATTTTCCATACTGGGTGTCCTACTAGCTGCTAATGCAAACATATAGAAGGAACGCACATCTGATGAAACACTGCAGCAGATGTGGAAGTAGGCATTCTTCACTATTATTATTATTTCACTATTGTTCCTGTGGATCGTAATTCATCACACCAATGTTGAATGACAGTAAAGAATCTTGAATGTTAAAATGTTACATAGTATTATATGGTATAATGTTAGAGCAGTAAAATAAAAGTTTACTATAGACAGTTTTACACAGAGATCCAAAAGAAAAGGTGAGATGGTGATCCCACCTTTTTCCACCATTGACCGAATTAAGCCAAAGGAGTAACAGGTGAGACAGGCTGGACGTCTACACAGCGGACCTGCGTTCTGGGATCAAAGGGGCGGTGACGCAGCACAGCGTATAGTGTGACGTATAACTTGTGCGTCAGAAATAAAAAGAGCATAGCGGTGTTGGCTCTTAAAACAACAACTCCAGAGTCAGCCCGTCTTTCATAGTTCCATAAATGTTAGCATGGATAGAGTCCTCCGTCTGAAGTGACAACAGCTCGTGGGTCTCGGCGTCTCCCCAGTTCCACATCTGTCCGGTTGCGTTAATATGTTTGTTTACTGTACACGGCCCACGCTCATTTTTAAATCCCCCGGTGCAGGGGTCACACACGCAATACGTCATCAAAATGTTACACCTTGGTTGCAGAACGAGAGGTGTTCCTTTTACACAGCGTTCCGGAATCAGGATTCCACCTTTATCAGGGCTCTGTTACTACTTACAGAGCCGTGACAGAGGTGGGACCAAATGATCCACCATTTCAATTACAGACGTCGTTCTGGAATAAAGGTGAAGTATTCCCGGAACAGAAGTGCTGTGTAAAAGAGGCAACAGAAAACAGTTCCACCCATCGCACACACTAGGAACATAAAAGCAGCATAAGAAAAGAAAGTAAAAGAGAGGTCAAGAAATGCACGTCTTAAATTGATACATTTTAAATGGTTAATGCGGATGTATGTTACACCAGTGGAACTAAACAGATATAACAAAAACATACCAGGTATTTGCACAAAATGTTTGGAAAGTAAAGGAACCCTACTTCACTGTTTATGGGAATGTAGAAAAATTTGAATATTTTGGGAAGAGGTAAGGGGAACAATTGAAAAAATAATTTCAAAACAAATCACATTGAACTCTAAACTGTTTTTACTGCGTCTGTATCCAGAAAAACACAACTTAAAAGTCAAAGAACATTCATAGAGCTCAGCTTGCTTTATGCCAAAAAATGTATTGCACTACTTTGGAAAAAGACTCATAGACCAGATGTGACTCAATGGTTCAGACAGATGCTAACAAGCCTTCCACTTGAAAGAGTAACATATATACTGAAATTGAAGGAAAACATGTTTGAGAATATATGGAGACCTTTCACTGATTATGCTAAGAAGGTAAACATAACGCCTGAAGAAGAAAGTGAATGATGTGTGTGACCTTGCAATTTCTAAGCTGGTGATTTTTAATTTTTTTTTATTTTTATGTAATAGATTACCTAGTTTAAACAGAGGAGCAGTTTTGTTTTTTTTTTTTTTTTTTTTTTGTTTGTTATTATTTTATTTAAATTTTTTTTTAAAAAAAAAAAAAAAAAAAAAAGCTCAATGAAAATATTGGGGGAAAAAAAAAAAGAGTGGTAAAGGTGAGAGAAGGAAAGTGACCATACTAGTGTTATCCATAACTCGCATCATCTACAAAGATTAAAACAAACAGCAGCAAGTTCCTTAATGAAACTTAATGAAGGAGGTGTTTTGTATTTCATTGCAGTCGCACTGGCTCATCTACTACTATATTCATATACGGTTCATGTTGGTGTAAAATGGGCATAAGTGTACCCATGTCTACATATAAGGGATATCTGCATAGTCTGAGGGCTCATGGGCAGTGAGAGTCCTACCCTGACAGGAATAGATCCAAAATATATCTACTGGTTAGTCAGTTCTCATAGGCGTTTCTGGCCTTGGACCTCATATACCACCTTGGCCTTATTGCATCACCTCTATGATCGACTTACTACATATCTTGTGCATGTGATGTGTACTGAAAAGGCCTATGTTTTGTGTAGCAAACAGACATGATGGACAGATGAGAACAACCTCCTTGAAGGATTCCTGAATCCACAAAGGGTCATGTTTCTTGGATCTGCTTTTATCATCGTCTGAACACAAAATGATTATATCACTCAAATCAAAGAGTCCAGTGTTGTGCAGAAAACAGCATCAGGCCAAAGTATAAGAAGTCCTGGTTGGTTTCTGATTGGCTCCCGGCCCACTGATACACAGCTGCTGCTGCACACATCAAAGAGCTCAGAGGCTGAAAGACGATGAGCCAAATATTCCGACAGTCACTCATTTCTAATTGTAGAAAACGTGGACAGGCGGACAGTGGTCGACTGTTCAGCAATCATAGAGAGCTTCATTCACACACATACACAAAAGACACATGAGAATTCGCAAACAGCTACACATACGCATAGTTAATCGCAATCATATGCATGCAAACACGTCCACACATGCACACATCCCTAAGGAGCTCATTACTTCAGGACCTTTAGCTGATCAGGACACTCTTATGTTACATTTGCATCTTAAGTACATAAAATTGCTTAAATGCATGCGTGTAGGGTGCAGGCACATGTGTTCGTGAGCGGTTTGGTTAAGAGTTACAGAGACGCAGAAGGCAAGAGAAAGAACAGAGGAGGACAGAAGGGAAGAAAGGAGGGGTGAGGCCATGCATGGTCAGAGAGGGCAGACGTGAGCTAAATAGCTGAGTTGGCAACTGTAGACCGGAGAGGGAAGAGAAGGGTGGGTGAGTCACACTGCTGTGTGATGAGGTACAGTGTAAGGACAGTAGACTTTTTCTGTTTCCTCCTGTGGGGATATGCTCTCTGTGGCTGTACGTCTGCGTACACTGTTTTGTCTTTGCTGAATTTCCTGCTGACGTTTTTATTATGTGGGAACTGCAATGCTATTTTAGCCAGGGTGCTGTTTGAAAACCCCAATCTTGTGAACATAAAACTAAATTACAATTTCAATATCTGGTAGAGTACTGTGGGGGAGAGGAGGATGACAGCCAAGATGTCCTCCATGATGGACAAAGACTCCCACCCCCTCCAACACACACTCACTGCACTAAGGAGCTCCATTAGTGACAGGATGATACACTCGAAGTGTGTGAAGGAGAGGTATGGCAGGTCTGTCCTTCTGCAGCTGTTAGGCTCCACAACAGAAACTGCTCCAAATAATAAAACCCACTCATATGTATAATCTGTACACATGTCTATATATATAATTATGTATGTAGATATGTGAATATAGGTGTACATATAAATATCTCCCCTATCCAACCTGTAATATATTCAACATGTACATAACAGCTGTAAATATCTTATCTTAATTTAATTTACTTTTTTATTTGTAAGTTACATTTCTAATTTCCTATTTTGTATCTATTCAGTGTACTGACTGAATGCTCCTTTTACTCTTGTGCTGTAAATTTGGAATTTCCCCTTGTGGAACTAATAAAGGAATATCTTATCTTATCTTATCTTATCTTATCTTATCTTATCTTATCTTATCTTACAAATCATGTTCAAAGCAAATAGAGATTCCCTACTGGGCAACATTCAGCACAAATTTGAAAAAAGGAAAAGTCACTACAACTTAAAAGGAAGAGACATTTTTAATAAACCAAGATTCAAGAAGGTGATGGAAGGTTGTATTTCTGTGAAAGGAATCAACTTATGGAACAACCTCAATGATGAATTGAAGGCAATTACATCAAATAACACATTTAAAAGGACAAAACCAAAATGTTAAGAAAATATGACCAAAGTATTAGTTAAAATGTGTTACAGTATGATCAGTTTGACACATAACACTGTCATGAAATGGACAGAGTTTACTTTTGATATGTTTAAAATTTTGGGTTTTGTGCAGGCTTAGTCAGAATTTATTATGATTACTTGTCTTATTATTACTCATGGGAGCTGACATGGGAATGTATGGTCAGTAAAAAGATGGGGTGGGGGGGAGTAAATAGGTTGAACTTCATCCCGCCCCTTTTCGAATATGCTTTCTTTTTTATATTGATTTTTCTTGTTGTATTGGTTTTAAATGTTGATATTCTAAATAAACAATCAATCAACCAATCAGTAAAACCTAAATAAGATCAAATAACTCAACAGGGAGAAATATCGCAAAGCTTTTCGAATCTGGCTGCAGGAATTAGTTGTTTCTGAGCCACATGAGCATCAGTGGAGCTGGGTAGTAAAGCCTGGCACACATCCTCGAAACTGTTACTACGCAGATTTTCTAAAATATTGTTAATTGCTGGATCGCTGCAACGTCCAACATAGCTAATAGCGCTGGTAAGAATATTCCTCATTGCTCAGATGGGCTTCTAAATGAGGACTCTCCTTCATTTATCCTGCTTATGACATGGAGTGTATTTCACAGGTCTGACAGCAGCAGCAGCATGAACAGCAGCTTGCTCTTCACTTGAACAGCCCTCTCATGGTATCTCAAAGACACTGGGTACTTTTATGGCTGGAAATTATTTATTCTGATCAAAGAGGAGAATGAGAGTTTGAGGTGCATGCAGAAAATGTGCAAATTTCACCCTTCAGCGGTAAGTACATAGACTGTATAAAAGAAGTTGACTTTGCCACTGGGATGACACTCACTGGTCTCTGAAGCTTGGCCAGGGAGTCTGGTGTTGCCGTCTTGATTTTTTTGGGAGCCCCAAGTGATCATGTTTGGATAAGAAAGTGGAGGTTGGGCATTAGCGAAACTGAATAGTTCACCCATTGCATGTGAATTTGTGCGCTGACTTGCACACACTTGGAGTGTAGAAGTAAGATCACACTGTCAGTTATGGCAAGTTGTAGGAGTGATGTAGTTATATCACCCAAAAGGTGGAGTAAAGAACACCAGAAATCATCGTTGTCAACGGTTGCCATCTTGGCCACGATATAGAAGGAGACAGAGCAAGAAACTTGTGAACAGCAGCAGAGGAAGCTGCAGTTTATAAGTCCTGAGCCGTGTACACTTATTTTTACTCTCCATATGTATGAAGATAATAGACAATCAGAGCCACTAGGATGACTGATTCATCACCATAACTGATGCTACAGTATTTCTATTAAGGGATTTCATACACATAAAATTATTAGGACCAAGCTGAGGATAAAAAGATATATTTTAAGAATAAAGCAATTGCATACGTAGGAAAAAGCCAAGCTGTTAAGAATGAAGAGAAAATTCACAAGAATATTAGGAGGAAAAGATGGAACATTATGAGAAAAAAGTCCAGTTGAGCCGAACACAGTTACATGTAAATTTAATATAACGTCAATTCTCATAATGTTGTTGTTTTTTTCCTCAAAATATCACAACTTTTCTGTCCAAATATCAGATTCTTTCTCCCTCGATGTGGCCCTAACCAGTAACAGGCAGCAGGTAAAGTGAAGGCTGACACAATATCCCAGACAGTTCTTCACAATTTCACTTTATATTTGTCAGTTTTCTTTCCTTCTTTAATTCTTTCAATGGTTGTGTGTATTCTAGTTTGAAGAAATCCAGCCAAGCACAATGCGCTTACCTTACTGGCAGATTTTTTTTTTAAATACTCACAGTACTGAATATACAAAAAAAGGAGGAAAACAGGAGACCATTTTGCCACCGTCGTATTCACAATGCTGTGGATGTGATTATTTCTAAATGCCTGCCAACACCTGACTTAAGGAAAGCAAAAAATAACTTTAGAGTGCAGAAAAAATACTTTGGTTTTATTTCCACCAGGCACACACAAAGAGAGAGATGCAATTTGGGCCAAGCTGTGAGATAAAATCAGAGGAGCATATCATGGACAACGAACCACCCACATGCACTACACACACACACACACACACACACACACACAAATACACAACAGCATGATGATGTCAGGACCAAAGTCACATCATCTCAGAGAGAAAACAGGCCAGAATCTCATCACAGCATCCTGAAATGAGATTACCACCCCAGCCTTGCTTTTATATAGAAGTCAATATATCATTCATTCCTCTCTGGCTCCTTCCCCTACAAATTGTATTAAATCCCAGATATGTCCCTTAGAATCAAGACCAGCTTGTTGGGTGGGGTGGTAGGATAAGAGACCAGAAACGACAAGAGGAGAGAGAGAGAGAAGCAGAGCTGTGAGTGGGGACTCACATAGGGAAGAGCTCTTTGTGCGTCACTCAGAGCAAGCTCAGTCAAGGACACATTGAGATGTGTAAACTTAAAATATCACACACGGGAGTATGTATCTGTTGTGCGTCTGTTGTCTGTATGCATGTCACACAGAGTGGATGCACCATTATGTCTCTACGCCAAACACACATACACACAGGACCGATTGCCTTGACAAAACTGCAGCTCTCAAATCTCTGAACTGGCTGACTGGCTGCCAGTGCCTTTTATGGACTGAATTACCTGAACACTGCTCTCCAGGTGGCTTTAATGAAAAATACCTGCAGTTAATGTACAATGTAGGCTTCATTAAGACGAGAACCTGAATGTATGTGAATTATCTGTATTCACTACATGTACAGTATGTCCATCTCCTTTCTTTAAAGTTATATAATCAACAAAGTCCGAGGGCAGCTACTGTAACTATGGAGGCTGGCACTACTGTCACTGTGCATTAAGAAACATGCCATTGAAGTTAAAAATACAGTGATATGTGTTAACTTTTATCAAGTAATTGAATCAGTTGTTGGTTATTAGCCTAGTGGTGGTCAAAGGAGTTAAATTATAATTTAACAGGTAAACAATTTAACCTTACAATACAAAGTCTGTCAGCCTGTCTATTCTAATTACAGATGAAAGATTGCAGTTTCAGAGTGTAAATGCATCTTAGCCCCAGGGTCTTCATAAGGAGACAGAGGCTGCTCTGGTTCAATAGAGTCCTAAGGGACAAGTGGCTCAGTTCCCTGAATTAACTCCTATTTTGAGAAAAATCTAGTTTGGTCTGTAAGAATCAGAGCTTCTCTGTGATCATTTTTAACATCTTATCCATAGAATAACAGATGATGACGGCACCTTATAAGATCTAAATAAACAAAATGATTGTTTACTTCATGCTTAATAATAATAATAATCTTCATGATTTATCTATTTATTTTAATTATCAACTTCATCCATTAATTCATGACTTCACACACTCTTTACTGCACACTTTACCTGTGTGTATTTTCTCAGATTTAATTTCCACTGTTAGTTGTTGTCAGTAATTACACAGACAGGTCTCTCCATATGTTTATCCTCAGTGAACCTGGGTCTCAGTTACAGAACATTTCAGTGGTTCTGCACATCTGGAATACTGGACACAGTCCTGACTTATTGACAGGGCTGTTTGTTGTCATTACCCAGGATTCTCGGGGTTGTCATGGTAATCTATGGCTGCGGCAGATGAAAGGGGGATAATAGATAAGTATGACAGTACATATATCGTACAGCATTGATAACATAGCAGTGACACATTAAGAAAACCTGTGCTTTGCCTTGTTTACTGGTTTTGCTGGTTTATTGAACGCCTACACCTCTGTCTGTGAAGCAGACACACAAAGGCCTGAATCCACTTTTTGAAACGATTAAATTTCTAAATACATTTTGCACCGTGATGCTCTTGTGGTGCCTAATGCTAACCACAGGTGGCAGAGGTTACAATTACAGCACAGATGTTGAAGCGTACACAAGCCTCAGAATTGTTCGTCCTTGGTACTAACGATGTGTGAAGTGGGTTCAGGGTGCACAGGTGGGATGTTTGGCAGCAGTCATGAGCCGGCTGAGCATTGTGTCTGTGTCAGTTTGGGATGTCACATTTTACAGGACTGGTTCACCTGGCCATGCTGGACATGCTGTGACCACGCTGAGCTGCCAAGCGATCGCCGCTCTAGTTTAAGTGTCACTACATGGATCCTTGCACAAAAAATACCTCCCGAAGTGAGACGCTGAGGTTGCTAGGATGGAGAGAACAATTTTGCTTCATAATTCAATATACTTTGTGTTGTGCTCTGTCATTTGTATGTTGTACTTCTTTATGCCACTGGGCGGCACTCTTTCTGAGCGTATGCTGCTGCATGTTGATGAGTGGAGAAGAAGACGGATTGTTGTTTTCCGGATGCGGACTATGGAGAGTACGCTAAGCTATGTTGTAGCTTAAGTTATATTCATTTTATTCTTAATAAACCGCGCACGTTCAAGATACCGGCAGTTTTTATCCATTAACCCTACACCACACTTTGGATATGTACGGCCAAAGGATACGTATAACTGATGGATGGAGGAAATGTGTTGCATCCATTGGTTTCTGAGCTGCCATTTTGAAGCCAGTTGTTTGCAATTTGTCCCTCGCTGTGTTGGCTTTCCAGAAGTGACCATATTTGGACTGAAGAGGTGCCAAAAGGAGTCTGGAGTGAAAATGTTACTTTTTATGAGTAATCCAAAACTCTGAAAGTGCAACTCATCAGGCGAGTGAGCTGTCAGATTAATCAATTCCTCATACACCCCAAGATCGAATTAACAGAGGAAACACTGATGGATAGATCACCAGATCATTCATTAGAGGGTCCAAATAAAACAGATGACACTTTGAATGATTACTGGAAATTCTCTAGTGAGATGCTATTGAGCCATTTTGTAACACCCATGGCCCCAATTTCTTTTTTCTTTGACACAATCAAAGCTTTGTAATTTTTTTTAGGGACAGTTAGCTCTGCAAAAATGCTTTTCTGTTTGGGAGACGAAGAGGAAACTTTAAAGTTGCAGGGGCTTGTAAATTAGTAGTACATCATTAGCTTCATCGCATAATTGCCTAAACTATATTTTTGGCTAAATTATAGTATCTATGTAACTTGTCTTCTGCTTTCAGTGTCACGTAGCCAGGAAAGAACTGTTTGATATTGTCTTTTGATTAGTAAATTAGTAGTAAATATTTTAGATCATCTGGTTTATTTTGGCTGTGCTCATCCCAAAACCATTTCTACAATTTGGATAAGAAATGAATGCCGACACTATTTATTCATGACATTCTGGGAAAGAGGGGAGTCACTGTTTGATTCTGCTGAGGTTTTCTCTAAGGCTATGTTCAGACTGCAGGCAAATGTGGCCCGAATCTGGGTTTTTTTGTCCATGTGTGACCTGTATCTGATCTGTTAAAGACAGTCTGAACAGCACTAATCTGATTTTTTCAAATCCAGCCCAGACCATTTTCATATGTGGTCCTAAACCTGATACATATCCAATATTTTGCAATGAGAATTCAGTCTGAACGGCCATGCCGTATTTATCCGACCTTTACGTCATTGAAATGCGACAAACGTCATAATTCTGCGTCCCAGGAGGAGAAGTGGAGGGAAAAACATATTTACTTCCGTAAACACAGTGTGTGCCTGTGTGGTCCTGTATTACGTCAGGACCTCTTTTGCACATGCGGGTCACTTCAGGGTCACATTCAGTTCACACTCAAAACTGATAGAAGTCGCATTTAATGTGTAATATGAACGAGCATGCAAAAAAATCGGATTTCACCAAAAAATCCAAATTGTGCATTAAGACCTGCTGTCTGAACGTAGCCTAAGTCAGTTTGCCTTTCACCATATCCTGCATCTAATAGAGACGTCTTCTTTGGCATTACAGTGGAAGTTTTATAACCCCAAAATCTCCTCCAGCCCACAATTGGCCTTCAGTGACTTACAAACAGGTGATAAATGAAAGGACAAACCGCCGTAGAGTGCAGTGTTGAGTCACCATGTGCCTCCAGAACAGCTCCACTGCTCCGTGGTATTGATTGTCCAGATCTGGAAACTCTACTGGGGGGATGATACAGCATAATAGCAGGAGACACTTGCTGTTTTCATGCCCATCAAACCATTCAGTGGGCCCTTGTGTCCTATGGATGGGGGCATTGTTATCCTGGAACAGATGAGTCCCATCAGGGTTTTCCTTTCATTTAGTTCCCATCTGTAGGTGTGGAGTCTTGCTGAGGCCGGCTCCAGTGAACCAGAGGGATTTTCGTTGCCCAGCTATTAACCCATGAAGGCCCAGTGCTTCTGCTGTGGCAGTTCCCAAATGAATTTTTCCATGTATGTAATGATTTTTAACTGATTTATCACCATTTATTATAATATTATCCACTGTATTTTGTGTTTTTTCAGTGTAAATTATGTACAAGTATTTTCCTACATGTAATTTTCTGATCATGTAGATGTTCACAAAACCTCAGATTAAAGTTGTGTTTTACCATATCAGGAACAGGGAAAACTGAAGAAAAAGTGACTTTTTCAACAAAATATATCATTAATTGAACATAAACCCAGTGTGTCCATCCACTGTCACTGATCCAACTCCATGGGTTTTACTGGTGAAT
>JAPQRQ010000001.1:24087303-24100107 GCA_037367365.1 Apogon talboti
GTGAAATTATATATTTTAATATATATAAGTCGCACCTGAGTATAAGTCGCAGGACCAGCCAAACTATGAAAAAAAGTACGACTTATAGTCCGGAAAATACGGTACCTCACAATTGTGTGTCACTTTGTGTTGGTCTTTCACATAAAATGGCAAAAAATATATATTTATGTTTGTGGTCGTAACGTGTCAAAATGTGGAAAAGTTCAAGGGGTATGAATACTTTTTCAAGCCACCATACCTGGCTACAAACAGTATCTGCATCCTTCCATATACTGTATGTGAGCTTCAATGAAGATAAGTCATCAGGATTTGACTTTTCCAGTCTCCATTTTGGCTGTCAGTGGATGATCGTCCATCTAGGAAATATATCTTGTCAATAGCTTGAGGATATGTAAACATGTTACACAGCCACAGAGTGGGAACTTAAAGTTGATCCTCCCAGTGTAAAGGTTTCTATTTGAGATTTATATAACATTCATATGTGCTTAGACGAAGCTGAGTGTCAGTGAATAAGCTGATATGGACGGGCAACTGAGTCATTTTTTAATCCATAATCCACTGGCACATAAAAAGTAAATAATACATGAACATTTCTTCACATATGTCAGGAATTGCATTTACAAGGGTGGGGTTAAGGTGAAGTAGCATAACATGAAAAACGTAATATTAACCCTTTAGGCATTAAGGGTTTTTTTTTATTATTAAATTTTTATATCAAGATTTCTAAAAGCTGACTGTTTCATTCAATTATGGTTCTTGTTGCAAAATTGAGACTTTGGCACTTAAAGACTAAAAATAAATGAATTTAAACAAAGAGTTTTACTTCATTATAGATAAGTTTTATGTACAAGTTTCATTATACACAAGCAGAAGAGACACAAAACCTGTCCTTATCTATCAAGGGGACATTGTTGAAAGGTTTTCAAAGTGTGGTATCTCTCATTACAAGGCACTGCACACACATCTAATCACCTGCACCTGAACTTGGCGATGATTTTTTGGGCGTGTTCGACCTAAACACACTGCACAATCGGGGCGATCATCAGCACTGCAAAGCCAGCGTCGTTCAGTGATTTCTGTACCATGCAGTGAGGGTCTACCACCTGTTTTTGCCTCCCTGAACAGAGAGGCTCTTTTCCAGCGTACAATATAGCCCTCAAGCAAAGCAGTTACTGTGTCCTGAATGAAGCCCCTCAGTGGTTTGTGTGGAACCTGCTGTAAATGATGTGGGCATTGACAGCACTGATGCTCACAAATGCATTGAAAATGTGGCTGTACCATTTCTGTGATCTGTGTGGAAAGACATTTTCATTCTCTGGTCAGCTGTATCAACTCCACCTATAAAGGTATTGTAACTGTCAACAACAACCAGCCACGCTTTCCTTTAAACGAATGTGTTTCTGAACACAGGTGTCGCCATGAATAGAAGTCAGCACAGTCAGATGTTTCGTGTCGTGCCATGCACAAGCCAGCAGTTTGCCATGTCGCATCAACACTGGGTCATCTCCCCCTCTCAAAGGCCAATGGGCTGGTCTCAGACCCTCTGGCATCACCTTTTCTTAGATCTCACTGTCCCAGTTGCATTACCTGCCAGTTCCTTGGCTATGTCTGGTGTATTAGCTGTCCATGTACAGCTCATGTTCTTTCCCAGTGTATGAGGCCACTGACAGACAATGAAATGGCTTGTGCCCACATTACCGCCCTCATCTCTGGGCCCTGTGTAGACTGACCACTGCAACACATACCCTTCACTCAGGACATATGCTCTGTAGCCATATTTGTCAGGTTTTTTTGGGGTTGTGCAGTTTCCAGGTTGACCTTCCCCTGAATGGAATAGTCATTTCATCCAGGGACAGTTCCTTTGGTGGACGATAGCTGGCTGACAAACGAGGGATAATCCAATCACTTATTTGATGATCAGTTACCGCAGAGGGCCGAATGCGCCTGGCATCCGGCTCCAGCAGGGCTGACGGGGCGACCCAGTCCTGCCGTACGGGGATGCGGAGCTGGAGGCTGCATAAAGGAGCCTGCGCTGTGGAGGGAACCATCCACCGGGGGCAAGGGCCCCTCCAGGGAGGGTCAGGTGCCACAGACCTGGTCACCAATATCGTGCACACACTTGGCGGGGGACTAGGGCGGGATTTCAGCTCCATACGACAGGTGTAGTGCATGCCGTCCTAAAACCACAGGAATGACCAGGGAGGTAGAAGTGAAACGGTGCCATGTCTTGTGAATGTCTTGGGATTTGGCCCTACTATGGGGGACCAAGGGAGCATTAGACAGCTAACACCGGTCTGCCTCCGTGTTACACCTGTACCCACTGCCCTGGAGCTCATACACCCCATCCTGGAGCTGTGGCTAACACTGTACGCTGAAAAAGAGCCTCTCTGTCCAGGCTACACCTGTGCACCCTGCCCCGGAGGTCCTGTACTGTGTCCTGGAGCTTTGGCTAATACGTCTCCGCGGGGAAGAATATGCCTGTCTGGGCTTGTCGCTATATTGCAACTTTGGTTAATCCCCTGAAATCCATGAAAAACCTATGTGTCTTTTAATTTTTATATCCCGTGAAATGACAAAATGGAGCTCCACATGGGTCAGGACAGTCTTCACAGAGATATGTGTCATCATAAGAAGTAGAAAAAGAAAATAGATCTACTAAAAAATCAGTGGCAGTCAAACACATCATATTAGCATGTCCTGTTTGCCGCTGACAATGACAGCTTTTATCTGTTTACTCAGAAAACAGTATTGTCTCTTATATGTATTTATTTTATTTCTTCTTCAGGGGTTTCCTATCCCAGTGTTCCTGACTGCCACATTTATACAGTGGTGTATTGTTTTTACTGAATGCATGTCGTAAGTCATAATACACACACAGACAAAGATTAATTATGGTCATCCAGGTGACCAAAAGCATGGTGCAAAGAGAAAAAATACAACGGGCTTATTTTATTCATTTTTATCAGAGTTCAATGAGGTGTTTTGTACAATGCAATATGTGAGTCTAAAGGCCATCTGTCACAAGTGAAATGTGATTTTAATGTAAAACGTTTGAAAGAAAAATGCTCTTGACATGAACAAATCTCTTAAATGTACAGTTACTCTAATGAATTGAAATAAATGGACATCTTAGTATTATCATTATACAGAAAAGTAATTAGTGTTCGAATTATGATCATTGAAAAGGTTTTATTCATTGCTCTATTTTTGGAAATAACAAGACAAAATTATGTCATTATCTAGTTGGCATTTGATTGTATACTGTGAGGATGTACAGATTAGGCTGCTGACCCTTTTTTTTTCTTTTTCAAACTGAATGGAGTTGCTCATGAATGCAGAGTTCCTGAACACGGTGTCCACAGATCCTTACAACATTTTAAATGTGTAAATTAAGGCCTTGATTCTCCTTGAAGTGTACCTGTACTGGTCATGCTTACAACATTAACCATGCTTTGTGTATTACTTATAAGCAGGGGGGGTGTTTGAAAAGCATGTATCTGCTTATTTATTTATTTATTTATTTATTTTTTAACTGAAAAGCAGGTGCAGATTAACACACGTTTGTCACTGCAGACAAGAAACATACACACATACATGTGCCAAGACATTAACCAAGAAATAAATCACAGAAACAACAAGAAAGAGATAAATAACAATAAATATACGTATACACATACATAAGTACATCATTACTGTGTACAATTGGCACAGATAAGTCATAACTAAACCAATAAAAGATAAAAGACAAATAACACAGAACACCTGCATATTTTATAACCCCGTAACCCTAACCAACCCCATCCCACAGATCTTTCTCTAAATTTCACATGCTGGATATTTCAGATAAATACATTAAATAATAATAATAATAATAATAATAATAATAATAATAATAATAATAATAATAATAATAATAAAGAGTTAAATCATAGCTCGAGCTACATCCTAGCTCTGAAAAAAACACTGGCCTGCTCCATTCATCTTGGCAACAGAGAGCTCCAGAGATAACATCTCTATTAACGAGTAAATCCATTGATGCATAGAGAGGGAGTGCAGTGGTTGCCACCTAAATGCCAACATCTTTTTAGCAACTGTACATGAAGATAGCCACAGCAACCTTTGCATATGCTTAAAGTTTTGCCTGGAATCATCATTTAAAAGCATATATTTTGGAGAGAAGCCATTCCCCAAGCCAAATGCACGTGTATAAGCAGATACTGTACATATATAAGCATGTACCTGCTTATCCACCTACGTAGAGAATAAATGAGGCCTTATTCAACAGGATATATGAGTCCTTAAATGCAGAAACAAACAAAAATCAGCTACCATGAACAAAGGTGATGAATAAAGTGAGGATGATGTGCATTCAGTCCATTTGTGCACCAAATAACAAATAAACACTTAGACCTGGACGTGTAAATGTTGCAGTAGAGAGTGAATAAAGCCTATTCATTTTGCCTCTGCAGCTGAGCCTTAGATTATGAATACCTGTTCATCATACGGCTCTGTACTAGCGCTGCGACAGACTGGGCCATGTTGAGAATTGAAGGAAGTCATTTTGGGCTGCTGGTGATATACGTGAGGATTGCTGACATCAAAGACACTGAGTTTGAATTGGATTTTCCTTTAGAGCCCAAAAACTTCCCTAATAAACCAAAGGCACATCTCAAAAGACAGCCATAAAGTGCTGCAGTGTGAAGCAGGATGAACACCATTGTTGAACCAAGACTTAATTCCTGTGAGGTCCTTATCGACCAATGAATGTTATAACTCAGACCTACAGAGACACACTGGGACTCGGGGATTTGTAGTCAAAAAGGAAAAATGAGAATCATATGAAATAAATAAAAGAAAGCGACTGAGACAGAGAGTCAAAGCAGGTCCGGAAAGTCTAAGAAGAGAGAAAAGGTGAGGTTAGGACAGGACATGATACAGACTGAAGGTGATGTAACCACACTGAAGACATTTTTAAATCAATGCCTTTCACACAGCGCTTGACAAATTCATGAGGAGTGTGTTACAAGGTGAGACGCATTTCAGGCTTATCTCAGTGCCTTAAATCATCTCTGTGACGATAAGCAGGTGCTTTGGTGTCTCTTTTCTGAACTTCCTACCGATGACATGACTGCGAACTTTTTGCTTATGAAGTGTTTTGTTTGATTACTATAAACTTTCAGCGAAGGTATCTGCTTCCACTGCAATTACTTAATTGTCTTCCATGTAAAAACCAACCTGTGAGCCGTAGTCACAAAGCATTTTAAAGTCAGTAGTGGTGGTCTGTCATTTGTGAAAGATTCTTTCAAAATAATGAATATTGTGGGTGAATGAACATGGCTGAATCACTTGGAAAAACACTGGGTTCATTTCTCAGTTCAGTTGAGCTCTCAGTGAGTTGTGAACGAATTTGCAGGAACAAATGGAGCCCATTCTCTTCTGTGAGATAAAAGATATTCCAGCAGAATTACCACAAGATAATCAGTGGTCAAATCAATGACCTATTTCTTAATGTAGTTACACTAAGAGTCAAGTTCTCCATTGTTTTGCCAGATGTCTCCAAAAAAACTTTAAATGTTTGTCTGACTTGAACTTGAATTTGGACTTTGAAGTTTATTTTGAACATGAGGAGAAACAAAATACAGAGGTGAACGAAAAGGTAAAGAGAAACCACAAATGATGGAAGAATTGAAGGCAAAAAGCCAACCAAAAAACAAAAGAACACAATGTTCACAACACTACCTCATTGTGTCTCCTCAACAACGCTTTATGTCCGAAATGGAGAAGGAAGAAGCCGAGCTTATATTGTCCTACCCCAAATTTATGGGGTATGACTAATATATACAGTCCATAAAAAAAAAAGAACAGGTCAGCACTAAGTTACTGGAAAAGAACTGAAGTTATAACATACCATAGAGAACAGAACAGCACCAAACAGTACAGCTGTGCTTCCTTCTTTAAACACTTCCATTACCATCCTGGGTTAAACTGCTGTTCCTCATCCTTATATTTCTTTAAAAAAATGTATTTAATATATTCCTTTAAACTGATTTATGTATTTACTTTGCTTTATTTCATGACTGTTCCATAATTTAACTTCTGTGATTGAAACACACATCCTTTTTACAGTTGTTCTGACACAAAACATTTTTAAATTCAGTTTCCCTTTTCGGCTACGTTCAGACTGCAGGCAAATGTGGCTCAGATCTGATTCTTTTGCCCATATGTGACCTGTATCCGATCTGTAACAGACAGTTGGAACAGCACAAATCCAACCCAGGCCACTTTCATATGTGGTCCTAAATCTGAACCATATATGACATTTTTACAATGCGACTTCAGTCTGAACGGCCATGTCGCATTTATCTGACCTTTACGTCATTAAAATGCGAAAAACGTCACAATTCTGCGTCCCAGGAGGAGGAGTGGCGGGAGAAACATATTTACAGTGTGTGCCTCCGTGGTCACGTATTACGTCAGGACCGCTTTTGCGCATGTGGGTCACTTCAGGGTCGCATTCAGTCCATACTCAAAACTAATAGAAGTTGCATTTAATGTATAATATGAACGAGTACACAAAAAAATCAGATTTCACTAAAAAATCCAAATTGCATTAAGACCTGCTGTCTGAATGTAGTCTTAGACTCTATCCTCCGAGAACAAATTCTGTATTTTATTTGGAAGTAATTTCTGCCTTGCTTTAAATATTAGTTGTGCTGGTTTAAACTGAATCAAATCTGGAAATTTACAGTTTGTAATCTCAGAAAAAGTTCATTTGTATGGTCCCTATATCCTGCATTATTTATCAGTCTAATGGCCTTTTTTTGCATTGTATATATTGTTTGTATATTGGTTTTATTTGTAATTCAAATACAGTAAAACTAATGTACAGTATAACTATGATATGACTGATATAAGACGACAGACAGTAGTGACTTTCAACGTGAGGGAACAGAGAAAGTTCACTATTTCATGGTGAACGTGAGCCATAATAAAAGTCAGTGGCTCAGATTGTCAGAGTGAGACCCAGCAAGTTCAGGAGCAACGCCAAACTGTGCGTCAGCTAAAAATGGACAGGACGTCAGAATAGGACAATGAAAGTCCTTTATCTCACTTCATAGTGGGTGAACAAACCACAACAAACACCGGAAATAAAAGGCTTCCTATCACAGCACATTCACTAAATCATACGGCATCAATAGTTATCTTGGGAGACAAAGGGGATCATGGGAAACGCAGTCTTATGTAGCTCCCATCGATAAATCAACAAAAAATGAAGTATTTATTTTTATCAACAGCTCTGAATTAATTCAATTTCAATAAAGAACTCTGATAAATCCAAATTATATCAGCTGTCAATAAATCAAGAATATTCCAATAATACAATACCAAATAAAGTTAGAACACCATCTTCTTAATTGCATTAACTCTACACGATGAGAAAAAGATAGAACTGAGCTGTTTCGTCTGCTGCATTTGTGTTTCAGAGTTTTGCGTAAAGAGATCTGTATAGTTGTTTGTCACTGTAACTTGGAAGGTTAGACTTTCTATAGATATTTTAACATCACCTGATATTCCCAGAAATAAAGCTAATAATCATAATTCCTTTTATGTAGATTTAGTTTATACCCTGAAATGTCCACAAATCTACTGAAACAGATCAAGAATTGTAGGAATAGTTCAATTTCACAAAACATTTTAGTGCTAAAGTAGCTTTTAAATGTTAGTTTAGGTGTTGTATGAGGTATTTCTATATATATGTCTTACTACATACAGTGTCTTACCTGCAATAGAAAGCATCAGTACACCACCAGTGTGGAAAAGCTGACAGGAGAACTGACGTGGAGCTAAGACGTGTACTGCAGTAGGCAGAGACAGCAGCACAACAGATTTTAATAACCCCAAAACTATCACAGAGTAAAAACACCAGAGCTGGAAAATACACACCATCTTTCTGAAGCCCTTAGTCCAAAATAAAGGACTCAGTATACAGATACAGATGACCTGATGCTGTTTCACACTGCTGTGGAGAAGATAAGACAATTACAAAGGTCTATGTTGTTTAACATCTGGAACTCACCAGTGATTGGTCGTTACAGTCGTCAGTCACTTATGGAACCCTCCTACCCATCTGAAAACACATTTTGTGCCCACTGACACCAAAAAGCATCAGCCACTGCAGCTTTCAGTGAATGCAGAATTGAAACCATTTCATTACCTTCTTCAACGTCAGATTCACTTGACAAAAACAGTTGTTATATCATAGAACACAGGTGTCAAACATGCAGCCCGTGGGCCAAAACCGGCCCACCAAAGGGTCCAATCAAAATTACACTGAAGATATCAACAATCAAGTATGTTAAAAGGATTTTAGGTCAATTCAATCTAAAGTGGGTCAGACCAGTAAAATACTATCATAATAACCTATAAATAATGAAAAACACAGGTTTTTCTTTGTTTTAGTGTAAAATAAAAAAGTCAAATTACACAAAAATGTTTACATTTACAGAACAACCTGAAATGTCTTAAGAGAAGTATGTGGAACTTTAACTATATTCTGCCTGTTACTAAATGTTTTGTGTATTTGTAGATCCACTGTGATCTGTAGGTTGTGATGCACATGTGTAAATGATAAACTAAGGCGTAATACTGTTAAAATTACACTTATTTTTCTTAAGAATTTTCAGGTTGTTCAAATTTTGTTCAACAGTTTGTAGATGTAAATGGAATTTTACTTTTTTCACCCAAAAACATAGAGCAAACTTTGAAGTTGACATTATTTATCAGTTCTTATCCTATTATTTATATTATTTTCCTGGTCCGGCCCTCTTTCTATCATATCAGGCTGTATGTGGCCCCTGAACTAAAATGAGTTTGACATCCCAGCCATGGCACACTTGTTCCCTCAGTCTGTTAATTTGTGTTATTGCGTGTCTTAAAGCTTTGGTGTTAAATAAATAGCGAGTTTGGATCAGAACTAAGCCTTTACAACACCAGAAGGACTTGGGGTAGCGGTTTGTTCTGCTGAGGGGTGCATTCTCACACCAGCCTCAGGGCATTACAGCGAATTCACTTGACAGAACATGATCAGACTGGCTGATAAGTCCTTTTGCTTTGTGAGCTGGCTGTTTCTCCCAAAGGAAGTAAAAGTGTCTTTGCTGTCTGGCTGAACTCCAATTATGCTGGAGCAAACTTTCACAATACATTTAGGCTCCTCTTGTCCTTCACAGACTACCCATCAAACCAGAAAATAGCTGAGAAAGTTAAGAGTGTCAATCAATGATTAAAAAAAAAAAATGACATAAAATAACATCACAGACATGTAGAGTTCTGCACCAGGAGAATTCACTGTTGTCTGTGTTCGACAAACAAATCAGTTTACATCGACCTTGAGATCAAAGTCTGTTTCAACAATTTGAACATTCTAGATATGTGTGATACTAAGCTTTTAGTTTGTCATCATTTGGCCTAAAATCAATGATTCTTTCTTTAGCTAAGGTCAAGGACATTATCGTAGCATCATTTAAACCAACAAAGGCAGGTTCTGACCCTAAGCCCTGAGGAAGAGGCGATACAGCAGCATCATCAAAAAATCTTACAAGACAAAAGCCAACTCAAGAAGTCCTGCAGCTGTCCGTCAATCAAAGGGGTCAAACCAACCCTGAGGTGAAACACTGGCGCTGGACATATGTCAACTCACCAATACATCAACTCTGTTGGACAGAACATCTAAAGGCAACATCAAACACTAAGACAGATCCATCTAAGCCAATGTGATAATGGTTTATATTCCACTGACACTGGGGAATATCTGAGGTTGGTAGAAACACTCAAGAAACGAACATGCACATTTTAGCCCTGACCTTGTCCAACAGTGAAGAAAAACTGAACTAAAAATGTACTGCACTGAATATACGTAATAAATACATGATCAAATGAAGTTGATGGATGTATACATTGAACAGCCAGTCATAGTCATGTTATTATTATATTTAGAAAAGCTTATCAACCTATATCAGCACTGACTGACACATTTCACTTTCTGTTATCACAGGTTCTTTGTTCATTCACAAGGAGAACAGTCTCAAATCCATCCATTTTCTTATCAACCGTTTTTTTAACCTTTTCATTCCTGTCATATTGCCAGCGATTCAGTTGCCATTTTGTATTAAATACATTAATGTTTCTACAATAAAATGGCTGTCAATATAGGCGTGCTATACTGTGTTATAAATCTGAGATTCCCTGCAATAGGGTCACCGTCTTTTTTTTTCTTTTCTTTTCTTTACAGCAACAAAACATAAATAGTAATGGATAGAATCAAGATGGACAGTGATATAGTTCAGGTTTTTTCAGGTTCAGAATTTTAGCCACACACTTATTGCCTTTATTACCTTTCAAGTGAGGTGTAATTGATCAGTTTTGGCCCCGTGCATCTTGAGTTTTAAGCTTTGGGACTTGGTAAATGGGTGAAAATTAACAAATTAGGTGGTAACAGGTTAAATCAAAAAAGTTAGCACGTATGTTCAGGACTACTTTCATAGTAGAGTTTTTTCTCTCTTTTTTTTTTATTCAATGCTATGCTTATCTAGCAACAGCACACATGAAGAGGAAAAAGGGAACAGAAGAAAGTACTGGCAATGATTACAGAAATTACAGAAATTGCAATTTTATACCTTTTACCTCAGTCCGTCTATTTCCAACTGAGCAATTTCCAAGCATGAAAAGGTGTGAAATAAAGTGTGCACCCACGTGTTCCCACCAAGAACCCATACCACACCATGTGATGTAAACGTGTCTTAAAAGGTCATTGGCATGTTCTGCACATCAGTGTTTTCACCACTGCGCTAAAAGTAGACACTGGCTTTTTTATTCATGTGTAATCATGTGTTTTTATGAAATTGCATTGTCCCCTTTCAAATAAACTAAACTAAACTTTAATACCCTTTCTGATGTCACCCACTTTTTTCAGAATATTGCTGCTTATGGTAATTTCTCCTCATTTCTTTTCAGTACATCACTTACAACTATAACAAGTATTAGTCCTCTAAGGCAGTGGTTCTCAAACTTTTTACAGTGGAGTACCCACTGATATATACTTTTTTAGCCAAGTGCCCCTAATTCTCGCTTCAGCATTTTTGATTGAAAATGTGTTCCTGTGCCAAAGATGTTTTTATTTTCAAAACATTGTAAACAAACAACATATATTTAACTTTAATATATTAAAAATAACAAATCTTTATGAATAAGTTTTGTGTGCAAAATATAAATTGAAAAGTGCCCTCTTTCATTGATAAGAAAAATAAATTAAATGGTCATCAATAAATAAATGAACCTTCCATCAACAAAAATAATTATTGAATTACTCAAATAAACTCATCTTGAATAATATAAAATAAAAATGTTAGCAAAGCTTAAACAAGATGATAGATAATAAAACCAGGAGTGTCAATTTTATTCTATGAATGTATTTATTGTGTTTTATATTTCAGAATTAATTGTCATTATTTATTTTGTATTCAGTACATGATAACTTATTTAATGTATTTTTCTCCCAAAAAATTATAAGTACCCCCTGGGCTCCTTCAAAGTACCCCTGGGGGTACGTGTACCCCCATTTGGGGGGTACTGTTCAAAGGTACATACAGTTCACATCTACTGCACACTTCCAGTATACTAACAATGTAAAATATTTTAGTGCCTCAGTTAATATTTGTTTTTGGAGCTCCAAATTTAAAGGCGGCTGTAGTTGTAAATTGCACTTCAAATTGTAATACCACTAATAGCCACTAGATGCTGCATCCAAAAATTTATATTTCATATCGCGTCCATTGACGTTCTCTGTAAAACTAGAATCCATATGTTTTTTTCCCATCACTTATTCTGGTCATATTAGTTTTATTTGGTCTCTGCATTAAAGCTACAGTGCTTCATATGGCTAAAAATCTAGTATTACCTTTCAACATATAAGTGGCCTGAGAGGACATGAGACTTTAGAGGCTGTAGAAAAATGATATTTGGCTAATCAGGGGCATTTTCTGACATGTAGTAAGGTTAAGTACATGGTTGACCACTGTACATAGAGATTAAATTGTAACAGATGCAAACTGGACAGGTTCTACTGCTCTACTCCATGTCCGAAAAGTGGCTTCACTTTTCCATAGGAGCATTAAATGGTATATGGTCATATATTTTATAATTATTATTTTGGTTTGGACTGACAGGAGAGGACAGCACAGGGATGGTGTGCAGTTACAAGTTCTGACGTTTTTCTCATAGTGGTAGTTCTTGTAAATTTTTGTACTAATAGCAGGTTTTATATCTTCTCGTGTGGGCTTCTATTCAGGGGTGTTGATTAAAGCCTGTTGAGTCAGACAGTCAGAGCTTCTGCTTATTGAATAAAAGATTTCCATACCGTACCGTACCGTCTTCTTCTGCTTATCCGGGTCCAGGTCGCGGGGGCAGCAGCCAGCTGGGAGACATCCCTCCAGCGTGTCCTGGGTTGGCCCCGAGGTCTCCTCCCGAATGGACATGCCCGAAACACTTCTGCAGGTAGGTGTTTGGGAGGCATCCTCACTAGATGCCTGAACCACCTCAACTGGCTCCTCTGTGTGTGGAGGAGCAGCAGCTCTACTCTGAGCCCCTCCCGGATGTCCGAGCCCCTCACCCTATCTCTAAGGCTGAGCCCGGCCACCCTATGAAGGAAACTCATTTCGGCCACTTGTACCCGCGACCTCATTCTTTCGGTCACTACCCAGAGCTCATGACCATAGGTGAGGGCCGGAACGTAGATCGACTGGTAAATCA